>DWBA01000482.1:0-13279 GCA_018236825.1 Apodemia zela | reverse complement strand
TCATCACACAAATGCTTGTCCCTGCCGGGAATCGAACCCGGGCCCCATTGGTGCGCAGTCAGGTTCGCTAACCACTCGACCATCGATTAATCATAAAATTCTTATTCAGTACCTAATATTATTAGTTAATTTGCAAATTTCCTTGAACTTTCACGTGTTCTTTTGCGATGCCACTGAAAGGAGAAATAAAAAATGGTGTTTATTACACCATGGAACCAACTGACCGTAAGCCTGAAAAATAAAGAAGAACTGTGCCGCTGGGGTCTTCTTTAGATCGTGAAAGTTCGCGGAAATTTGAAAATTAAGTAGATTTTTTCGTTGAAATAATTGTTCGTAACGCTTCGTTAAGTAACGCCTGAATCGATAGAAATTATTTATTGTCAAAATTTCTCAAATTATGTATTTGTACTCTTCAATCCAATTTAAAAACATGTATGTAAGGAGTTTTTGTATTTCATCTTTTAAATAGGTAAAAGGGGTTCTAAAGTTTGCATACAATTTAGAAATAATAGTTTTTGGAACTCATGCGTTGATTCCTCTTGCACCATAAAGATTTTTCGCAGGAAACTCACTTCTCGACTAGACTAGCGTTGTCACTAGTATGCCTGCAAATAAAATTGTGGCAGCTCGGAATGTAGTGGTTGTGTGTTAACACCTTTGTGCGTCGGATGGGCACGTAAAACTGACTCGCTAGAAATAAAGTGGCAAAAACATATTTAAAAACCGTTTATTTTAATAGGTACAAAGAATACATCTACGACTAGTTACTACATAAGCTTAATTAAAAAAATACAGTAATCTCAAAATGAAAACCTTAAATTTTATCTTCTAAAGTACAGTTTTTTTTTTGTAGAAGAAAAGTTATTTTATGAATAACAATTATTTATTTGTTCTGAAAATGAACTTAATTAAGATTGAGTTTAGTTTATTTGTTCTGCAAATAAACTTAGTTTACTTCTTTGAGTTTAGATATACGTATTTACAATGCAAAATTGTACATAAATATTTTAAAAATAAAATATAAAAGCTACAGTATGGAATTTTTTTAACATTTTCTTCTATAAAATTAATATTATTTTTGCATATTTAGTAAATTACACAATCTTAAAAATAAACGAATAAAACCACGAATAATCGTGACAAGACAAATAATTGTAATAGAATGACACAAATTGTGACATGATTTTAAAAACATATTTTTTGCTAATTTTGTTCAAGCGTTGTAAAAAAATCGATAATGATAATAAATAGAATAAATATAGCTACCATCGCACATATGCATTATAGAAATCAATAATATATACATCAAACAGCAAAGGAAGGATCAGTTCACATTGGCGCAAAGTCAAAGCGGAGCATCGCGACGATTTTAAATATTAAAGTGTATTCATCTCAATTTAAGTATTGCATACTAAAGAAAACAGAAAACAATAAAAAATGGCTCAAATAAAGGCCAAATTTAAAAAACAATTTTTTTTCAGGCCTTACTCAGATATAATATATATACGCGAAATTTTACAAAATTACAATGTTTTTTTATCGTACGTGACTTTACTAAATACGATAATTTTAAATACCTGGTATGGACCCACCGTTGTTCTTTGTATTATATTGGTACAAAGAGGCGCGACGCCGCGCGTCTTCAAGCAAATTGATGTGTTTGTTTTTTGAAGTCGGGCGAAATACATAAAATAAACTTGTTCGTTGACGAAAACATGACGCATCGCTTCATTTCGACTCTGCCTCAATGTGAAGTGACCCTAAGAGTTCATGCTAAGAAAATCATATTTTGTAATTATTATTTATTATCTGTTACTATTACACAAATCTGTGGAAGAACTGTAGCTGACTTTAATAATTACATTATTAATAATACAAATATTTCACTATGTACAACAACAATTTTTATGTAAGGGTTTGCTTAAATCTTTATACTGTGAAGCTGTACAAGTTTATTATTTCCACCGAGTATCACCTACTGATAATAAAAACATTTCAATTTTGCTTCTAAAAAAAGTATATTCCCCGTAATATCGTATAAGAAACACCCGTATCCCCGAAACGGTAGGCAGAGGTATAACCAGTGCATCCACAATTAGCCGAAGATACTCACCTCCCACAATGTGGTTGATAGCTGGCAGGCTTATCGGCAACGGGGCACATTTCCAAGTTGTTTTTATCAGAAAACTGAAAAAAACACATTTTTCTAATTGTTCGAACCGGGAATCGAACCCAGGACAACACCGACACAGACACCGGAACATTAGATCACAGAAGCGATTACTTCTAAACATATAGAAATGTGATTTTACTCGACATTATTTTAAACTATTAAAAATTGCTTTCCTACCAGAAGAGAACAAAAAAGGAGCAAATAACAATAAAAATAAGTATAAAGTTGCTAATTTAAATAAGTCCACAAGATTTTTGACAAGCAAAGATAAAATATGAAATTATAAACATTTTAAATTGAACAGAGTGTAATCGGAGCCAATATTTTTAAGTATTATTGATAGTGCTATATTTGAACTTTCTATATATTTTTAAATTAACCATAAGTCCACAGTCTACGTTATACAGGAATGTACATAAAATGTTCATGGTTCATTCCAGTAAAATGTAAACTGTAGATAAATTACATGTATTCATATAACCATATCTAGTAAGCGAGATACATATTACGTACATAAATACTGGAAAATATATTTGAAAAATACCCAAATCTAGAAACAAAGGTTTATGCTTATCACAAAAATGTCAGTCTCTGCCAGTCCTCAAACCCGAAGTTTATGTCGATCAGAATTATAAAATTTCTGATCACAACATAATCAATAAGATCTTATACAAAAATTTAATTACAATTGCCTCTTAAGAGTTTTTTTTTAAATTTTATTTAATTTATTATTGGACTCCGCATCACAAAAAGCCTATCTAAGAAATATTTTAATATCTTACAATTATAGTTTAATAATCACTTCTTTGTTTTTTAGCATTCATATTAAAAAACTTATCTTAACATGTACAAAAAAGAATTATATATACATTTTACATCAGATTTACAGTATATTAGATTAAAATCATCCAATAAGTACTAAAATATTTTATCTTACAAATAAGAAAGTTTTTTTATGGTAAGTAGGATTTGATTCCAAAACTTAGGCCGTTTTTAACGGTTATTCTAATGATCGTGGCTGTTGTACGTTACTTGTTTTTTTTTGACGTAAGTAAACGTCAAAAAACATAATTGTTATATCGGTTGTATATCTGCATTTAGTTTAGAGATTTAATGGCGTAGGATTCCCATTAGGAAATTTTACGTACTACAAAAAACAAATACACTTATATTTTATTTGTTTATTTATCGTGCATTTATTTCGGAAGCATGATATAACAATAGGTTATAAACAAATAATAATGATATGATATATTTATTAATCACTTTCAGTAATATTTACACTTTAAAAGATTTGTATTTGAGGTTGTTACACGAAACTGTAGCAAATAATACTTTTAGTTTGAACTCATTATCTACGAAACCAGGATATTAAACGCTTTTCATAGATGTGAGATTGTATAATTATTGTAATTGAAACAAAAAATAACTACTTAGTACTAAAGCCGGAATTTATAGAGACACATAAAATTATTTGCCGAGTATTTTTGAAGAACATCCCTAAAGAAAATATTTTCAATTAATAATTAAATTTAGTATTTCTTAAACGAGGATTTTAACACAACTTTCATACTCAGCAAGTGAATATCATAATATACACAAATGAAAGTAAATAAACACTATTTAAATAAACTTGAACGATACAACACTTAGGCTGACCCCACATTAGTCGTGCGCGTTCCTCGGGCGTGTGCAAAGCGCGGCGCGCTGCGTGAGCGTCGCATTTTGCTGCCCTGCAGCGTATAACACCTGACTCAAATTACACTCGTGCAAAGTAGAGTGTGCAAAAACGTTTATTTTCAATTTTAAAGCGCAAATACCCATACAACAGTGACAGAGATGCTATCGCTACTGCACTTGCACGGAAACGACGGGGTGCCGCGCGGGGTAGCGTACCGTAGTATCGAGTACCAAGCCAGGTGTCGGGTTAATACGCGCAAGTTGTATAGTGCGCCCACGTCTCACGAAGCTTCTTACTCCTTCGCCCGCTATCCCTACCACCTGCTACTTTTTCGGTTAGTCACAGGGTAGACAGTGTTCGTATTGCAAATAAAGGCGTGGGAAGAAATAATTATAAATGATTTTGAAACAAAAACTGCGCAAGGTGGCGCGCGGCTTGCGCGTTGCATACAAGTCACACGGCGCCAGCACGCTCGCGGTGCGCGAGTGGCACCCGCGCTTCGCACACGCCCTAGGAACGCGTACGCTTAATGTGGGGGACGCCTTAGATGACGTGGCGCTAACGTTGGCATGCTTTGCAGACTGGAAACAATTCTCGACATGAAATACTATCGTATACACTTTTACAGCCAATTCTTCTTCACTGATTTCCCAAGAGCTTTGATGGTGCTTATTAAGTATAGTTTGCCTTCCAATTTAGAGTAAATTGAACAAGTTTTTGACGTTTTTATTATTCGTGTGTAAGTCTGGGCCACTTTTGAAGAAATAAATTTGTCTTAATTATTATTATTTAAAATATACTTATATTGGTTTCACTTTTTAATTATTTAAAACCAATCAGTTATATTATATAGGTATTGATATAATATAATACAAACCCTTAAGATATTATCTTCAGGGCTTTATGCTGATCGAGATTGAATGTTACGAACTCGTATATGTACAAATTGATAAATAATGTTGTTCTCTAATGGGTACATTTGTATAAAAACAAAAATGTATATACGTTAACTAATATGTAAATTTTTCCCAAAATTTTAATGTTATTAAAATATTAATGTTAGTAAAAAATGAAAAGAATATGATAAATTAATGTCAGTTATGCAATGACGAATAATCTTATTTTTCAATAGTTTTTGATAGAAAATTTAAACGCATAATTTGTAGGGCTGAAATTAATAGACATTTCTTTTGTTAAGTTTCTAATAGCAGCAAATATAGAAGTTAACTAAAATACTCTTTTATGTAAAGTCCGTTAATCACTGACCCGATAATCTGAGCAGCTGTGGCGATCATATAATTTTCAAGTAGGGTTTAGTTGAAGTGGAAACCATTTGATATGAGAGAATTTATATGTTCTTTTTTATTCATATCAAATAGGAGCTCTATTCCATTCTGGTATAAAGAAAATTAAAATTACATGGAATTTTATTCGTTAAAAATATTAAAGTATTGCCGCTATTGACAACAAAAGGCAAACGTCACTTATAGAAGCCAAAAGTAATAAAGTTGCGATACTATCTGCATGTAAAATCACAATTGCAATTTTAGCGTCTTTCGTATTTTTCTAGCTTGAACATAACAATGAGCAGCACGAAATACGAATATGTATACGTTGAAAATTATACGTGTTACGTAAGGCATGTTGGAGCTCATTCACCGTGGGTACCAAAGATTTCTGTTAAGATTTAAAGTTCTAGATTTCCTCAGCCCATTTTTTTACTGACCTTGATTACTTTCAAAATTAATGGTCATGGCACACTAAACCACTTTAATCCAGCATTTTTTTAAATTCCAATTTATCTTATCGTGTTTTGTATTATAATTCATGATAACAATATGAAAAAAGCATCGTCGGGCAATCAAAATACTTGCACCTTTCACACAATTCAGGCTCACAGTTCGTGCGCTTCAAGTAAGAGGAATATGTGCTTAAATCATGCTGTCTGCGAGCTGCCTGCCTGTTTTGCCACCCGTGCAAAATGAATAGAGTCATATTAATCAATAAACTTCATGAATAGATTCAAGCCTACTCTCTCTCTCTCACTCACACACACACACAGAGAGAGAGAAATAGAAAGAGAGTCAAACGACTGCAAGCGCTGGCTGTTAAAGCAATCATTAGAGCCAAATTAATTGATGAAGTATACGAGGTGACAGCTAACGCTTGTGGCGCGGGTAAATGAATATAGTCAAACTAATTGAAGAAATACCGCGATGGCAGCTCGCGGTGGCCGCAGAAACAATGAATAGGATACCAAACTAATCCATAAAATACATGCGGTGACAAATGGCGCTGGCCATGAAAACAGTGGTTAGAGTAAAACTGATCGATGAAGTACGTGATGTGACAGCTAGCACTAGATGCGAAAGCAACAAATAGTGGTAAACTAATTGTTGAAGTATAAGTGGAAACCGCTAGAGTTAGCCACGAAGGTGATGAATAGAGTCAAACTAATCGATAAAATACGTGCAGCGTCAGTTAACGCTGACCGCGGAAGCAATGAACAGAATCAAATTAATCGATGAAGTACACACCACAATAGTTAACTCTGGCTGCGAAAGGAATGGAGAGAATCAAATTAATCGATGAAGTACACGTAGTGACAGTTAACGCTGGCCACGAAAGCAATGGACAGAATCAAATTAATCGATGAAGTACATGCAGTGTCAGCTAACTCTGGCCGCGGAAGCAATGGACAGAATCAAATTAATCGATGAAGAACACGCAGTGAAAGTTAATGCTGGCCGCAAAGGAAATGGACAGAGTCAAATTAATCGAAGAAGTACTTGCAGCGACAGTTAACACTGGCCGCGAAAGCATTGTTCAGAATTAAAATAATCGATGAAGTACACGCAACGACAGTTACCGCTGGCCGCGAAAGCAATGGACATAATCAAATTAATCGATGAAGTACACGCAGTGACAGTTAACGCTGGCCGCGAAAGTAATGGACATAATCAAATTAATCCATGAAGTACTTACAGCGACAGTTAACGCTGGCCGCGAAAGCAATGTACAGAATGAAATTAATCGATGAAGTACACGCGGCGACAACGAGCGTTGGACGCTAAAGTACTTAAAAACTTGGTGTTCTACTTGAGTTTAGTCGTCATTGTGCTGGCATACTGTACTACCTATAAATATAATTAAATTATAAATCCTGTAAATGGTCCGTGGAATTTTCAAATATTCGTCGTATACACTTCTTCGTACTAGAAATAACTTTACACTATTTAATCTAGAGTTCTTCGAATTCTTTTTGCCTTTGAGAACTACGCTTCGTTTGGAATTTCAATAAACTCGATTACCCGATTTGGCACCGAGCGCGCAATTAAGGCACTGAACACATAAACTCGTAAACTTTATAGTTTTTCACCGTCCAAATGTTGTACATTATGATAAGAGTGGTCTGGGAATCTTTCAAGTTCAATATAGTCCATCTCAGTGCATAGAAGTCGCTCCAGCATTTCTACCACCTCCTTGAAGTCAGGTCGGCTAGAGGGTTCGGCCTCCCAACAGTAGTACATAATATTGTAGAGCTCACGTTTGCAATGCTCCGGTTTTTCTAAACGATGCCCATCCCGGATCTGAAATTTTTAAATTAATTGAAAATTGTCACTTCAGTGGGCTAGCGGTACTGTCTTTGATATAAGCACATGAGGTCTTGAGAATGTTGGGTCGGGTCGTTTTTACCACAGACCTCACGATTAGTAACGTAACATGGTACTAGGCGGGAAATGTGTAGCCGCTCGTATAAATGCTTGTAACTGTCGAATGCCCGCTTAGGATAAGCAGCGTGTGATAGCAGCGTGTGATAATGTCGATATCGATAAAACAGGATTGGTTTGAGTTTGACTATTAAGAATCGCGCGTTGCGTCGAATAAACAACATATAAATTCTAGTTATTGGTCAAAACTTTTTTGTCGATCTCGACATTATCACACGCTGCGTATCCTAAGCCAGCTGGAGTGACTTTATTTCATCGCTAAGTATCTACGATAACTCTGTATTTCTGGGTGTAAATGCAAGCTATACAGACAACCTAAGATATTGCCTTGAAAGGCATATCCAGTTTAATTCCGTGGTTTTCAATATATTTTTCTAGAAAACCTAACTTGCCTATCACACGTGGATGCATTCTTCTTTTATATTATTTAGCTAGTTTGATTTATGTGCGGGATGGTATTTAATATTTATTAGCTACTTCCCGCGATGTAACCCGCATAGATCCCGATTCCGCAAGAAAATTGGGATAAAATGAAGCCATGAATAATGTAGCTTTCTACTTTCAACAATGAATATCGTTGGAACTTGGTAAAACTTCATATTAACGTGTATTTGTATAATGTTTTACTATGTTTTTATTTATTACCACCAACAACAGCAGCAACATATCTATACTGTTAAGTACAAATTGACCACTTGATAATTACATACTTTGATAATTAGCAGCGGCGGGTGGAAAGCCCTTGGTCCCGGTTATCGCTAGAAATAGTCGATAATCGTTATCAGATTGGTAAAATGCGGCGATGGGGATCAACACTTATCTCGCTAACCGACCGATAAATCGTAGTGAATCTGAAAGTATATCGACGTTTGGTTTACCCTGCCTTCCCCGCAAGGGAACTGAGCGTGATGATATTTTGCGCCTTTAAGGTGCAGTTTTACGAAATGCAAACTCACTTACGATGAAAGAATAATAAAACTTACCCTCCTCATAACATCACTGGCTGATAAACCAGGGTAAGGGGTAGAGCCAAGTGTGACTATTTCCCAGAGTAGAACGCCAAAGCTCCAGATATCCGACTTAACACTAAATATGTCATCGTACAGCGATTCTGGTGCCATCCATCTGGAAGAAAATATGATAATATCAGGATACGTTTCATTAAAAAACTACCTGACTACCGCACTTTCGTCTGCAAGTAAATTACAATGTCGTCAATGTAAGGAATTTCATATAATTACCCCGCGTTGGTCCGGGCTCCTTAGAGGAATAGCCTAACTGCCATTCTACCAGCCAGGTCGTAAAAGGCGACTGATTGGCTGTATGTGTCACTACCATCGTGATTACTAGGTGCTAGAGTTCCGCAACGTCTCGAATGGGTATTTGGTACCACCGCCTTACCTATTTCGGCCGCAATAGCATCAATGCTTGACATTGTCGTATTCCAGTTTGGAAGGTAGCCGGTAGATTTATGCATGTGGCATTGCCATCCCGCCACACGGAAAACAACGCGGAGGCCAATATTGATTTAGTAAACAGCGTCAGAATTACTCTAGTAGTTAATAAGGTTATCACGTGTCTGTGCGCGACCTGACAAACAGGCGGATGGACGAAAGGACAGATAGACAAACGCACAGACGGTCGGAAGGATGAATACACGAATGGCAACTATATCATTTGAAACGCGTATTATAGCAACGAATGTTACGCCTGGAAATGTTCATGCTTTGGATGAATATGAGTAAGTAGGAAAGCCAAAGGTTCAGGTGTATGGTTGTTATACTATCCAACCTAACTTATTCATTGGAACAAGTCTCACACGTCAAGTCAACAACTTTGGACCAGTCCAAGGGTATGCTTAAACTTTTTTCATTACAAAGCGAGGGCAGTATTGATAAATAACAGACAGGGTACCTAGATGGACTGCTACCCTTGGACTTATTTTTCTATTACAAAGCGGGGGCAGTATTGATAAATAGCACAGGGTACCGAGAGGAACTGCTGAATCCTGTAATCCAGTGCTGAATGGTATTTCACAGCGGAATATTCTTTGTCGGACCACGTATTAGCATTTTGTGTATGATCTCTTAGAGTTATCTTTACTTGTTTGTCTAATGTAGACATCAAGTAATTTCTGTTCTTTCTCTGTATATTATGCCATTCACGGTTTGAGAATAAACGATTTTTATGACAAGTGGGTGAAACTTTTCGATATGCTCAGTATAGATTTGGCAAGGTCTGCTTTGTTTTATATCATTAGTAGAAAACAATTGCTTACATGATGGAAAGAGTAACCGTCGCATATAGAGACCTTAGATGTAAAGGGTGCCTTGCTATCCGTGCGGCGAGATGGCAAGGCTGCCTTACCCTCCAAGCCGGAACACGACAATTACAAGCGTAGGCAACAAGACAGCGGAAACAGTTAAGGTGGTGGTACCATATACTCAGATGAGACGTTGCGGAACTCTCCCACCTAAGCCGATCGTTCGACTTTTACAAACTGCCTGGCTGAATGGCAGATGGCCTATTCTTCAAAAGGATTCCGGACCTAAACAGGGCGATTGGCTTAGTACGAATACTTTAAAATTGAACATATCCAAGACCAAATACATGGATTTTGCTAGCCAAACTAACCTTCTATCTTTAAACCTCACAATTACTGCACAAAATTGTATCCGTGGCTCTCACTTTTATCCTTGCCTTACTCTTCAAAGAGTTGATCAAATTAAATATCTTGGCATATACATAGACTAGGCATTTTCCTTCAAATACCATATAAAAATGTAATGTAATTGTATGTATGTATATTTAATATTTGTATGTATTTACATTAAATACTCGTATATAGTATAATAAATACTCGTATATAGTATCTATACTAATATTATAAAGCTGAAATATTTGTTTGTTTGAACGCCATAATCTCAGGAACTACTAGTCCGCTTTCAAAAATTCTTTCAGTGTTAGATAGCCCATTTATCGAGGAAGGCTATAGGCTACTTTTTACCCGATTGAGCAAAGAGAAATAATGTATTTGGGTCACGCGAAAGAAGTCGCGGGGAACTGCTAGTAATGTATATGTTTGTATGTGTAATGTACTAAATTTACACTTTAGTAGTCTGTGTTTAGTAGTCATATGTTTAAATATATTTCTTTTGTTATATGTTAAGACGCACCACCTCCTTTAATTATTTTTTTTCTGGATTACATGATCAGGTTGGCTAGTATAGAAGCTTATTCATATTTTCATGGTAGGTACATTGCCTCAAAATCGTATGAATAGTTTCCGAGATTATTACAGATAGGCAAGTATACAAATTGAGCAGGTGACTTTGTTTCATACTATGTATGGATTAGAGTTAGAAGATTTACATTTCAAAAAGAAAATGTCATGATAAATGTGCAGTAATTACTCGTAAAAAAATCATGAAATACGAGTGTTGCAATGTGAAGCTTTGCCCGGGAAAGGAAGCTTAAGCTTGTAAAATATTGACGTCCTTGGCGTTATCATTTCGAAACTTTGTGACAGTTTAATAGGTTCTCTCCGTCAAGAATACATTCAATTTATAATTTCATTATCATGGTGTCAGGCATTACAATCTGTTATTATAACACTTGTGAATTATTTATAGCCTAATGTTCACTTAGAATAAATACTGCTAAAGACGTTCTGAAATAAAAGTTATACAACTTTTATTACTTTACGATCATTTTTTATTACGAATCAATTTTGTTTATCTATATTATAATATTATAAATGCGAAAGTTTCGATGTATGGATGTTTGTTGTTCAATCACGCAAAAACTACTGAACGGATTTGAATGAAATTTGCTACACAGAGAGATGATGACCTGGAATAGCATATAGGCTACTTTTTATCCTGAAAAAATGATTCGTTCCCCCGGGATTCACCAAAAACTGTTATAATGCAGCGGGCTGCACGGTGCAGTTAGAGCTAACTCACCCTAGTCTGTTAATTTATAACATCTGTGTTTTATTCAAATAACATTACTAGTAAGTTGAATATTATTCTAATGGTACTGATTGCCACCTACAGAAACCTCATACCACAGATAGAAAAATACATTGCCTAACTAGTAATCATGGAAAATTTTATGTTGTGCAGGTTTATAGGCTACTTTAGAATTAAAAAGCAATTAAACGAAGAAATTTAGTTAATTCACAAATTTCCGCGAACCTTCATATGATCCCTTGCTATGACACTGAAATCCAAATAATACTACTTCGGCTCTAGTTGACTGTTCGGTTCTCCTGTAGACGCTTCGATTGCGAAGTGAAACGTGCGTTGAGTACGTGTACTGTGTGCTTTTGCGCTTGCTACTGTCGTGGTATTAAGGGTGGTGGACGAGAGTGGATAACTGTTACACCGTTTTTATTTTTCCTTTCCATTTTGGATTTCTTCGTTGAATTACGGATTTTCGCGAAGTAACGCCTGAATCTATAAAATATCTCAAAAATACTAACCTTATTGGCAACCGACCATCGCTCTTCCTTTCGTACACATGTGTACCAGCTATATCCCTGGCGAGACCAAAGTCTGCTACTTTACAAGTTCTGTCTTCTGTGATCAAGACATTTCTTGCTGCTAAATCTCGGTGAACAATCTGTAATGTAAAGATTACACTAATTAAAAATTATATTGACTGAGTCTAAGAGTTAGCCATCTCGGGTCAGATTATAAGGTCCAGGGTTTGATACGAATCGAATTCGGGTTCGAATTGAATCATTCCGTTGGATCACCACTTATTGGGAGATAGTGTTGAGATAGCAACACATACCTTCCTATATGCATGGTCTAGGAACGTTATAATGGTTTATTCTTCTTAAAATATATGTCCTCTTTGGTACGTCAAAGAAAACAAAAGATGATAAAAAAATAACAATATGTCTTGTATGAATAGCAAATGTTTTTTGGAATAAATGTGATCAAGTTAGAACATAATGAACTTTTATTATTGAAGATTAGTCCTTGAGATATTTTAATTTTAATAGATAACTTGTCTTTGAGGGTTTCTTAGTCAATATTCTAACGATCACTTGCTATATTATGTGAATTTTCATGGCTTCACAATAAGCACTGAAATAACGCGCGGCGTAATCATAAAAACATTTCAAGAGTAATCTGCGTTACATGTCTGGTACATAGACTGTTTATCCCACGCAAATAATACAAATTACTAGCACAAACACTAGATTGGTTTATTGAAGCAACTTGTTTAGAGCCCTCATTTTACCGGCTTTATAAGAAATAGGCATAAATCGACGTAATCTATGTAAAATACGTCGATTGAATTTCATTGAAATAACCTTTGAAGATCTAAAATATGTATTTATAATGAAAAACCGATTTGTCTGTAATTGGTAAGATTTGCCAACTTTCGGCTTTATTCGTTTAGTATTTTTGTTGGATTTTCTAGAACAAAATATAGAAAAGCAAATCGTTAAAGAGAATGATAGGTAGATTGAGAAATATAGGATAGAAAGCATCATCACATCTGTTTTGTCAATTTTCATTCTGTTCAATTCGTCTGCGTGTGAACTGAGGGACCACTCTGGTATCCGCAAAATAAAAATTGTAAAATTTAGTAAAAGACTTAAAACAATTGTAGAACAAATCTGGGAATTTGTAAAAAAGTATTTTAAAAACTACAGCCCTTAAAGTGTGGTCCCTC
>DWBA01000481.1:0-13279 GCA_018236825.1 Apodemia zela | reverse complement strand
CGCCACACGGGTTACGGAATACTTCAAAGTTGATTTAATCAATGATTAAAACTCAAATCGGTTTTCAAGAGTAGCCCTGCTGATCGTTTTTTGTTTATTTTGTTAAACTGCATTTCTTTTTTACGCGATTGCTACCGACAATTTTTGATATCTGTTATCGGCTGTATGTTCTCTTTTAACGGGCGAAACATATTGTGCGATCTAGTAGTTTTTTTAACAACGAAATTGACTACAGCGACGCTTCGTGTAGTCAGTGTTACGCTCAGCGAACATGAAGTTATTTTTAAACGCCATATGCAATATTTTTTGTAATTTTTTTTTCACGTGCAAAAGAATGCAGTGAAACTGTAAAGTGTCGTAAGAAGCATGTACGCTGATATACAATTTTTAGAACATGTTAATTGTTATGAGTTTGTTATGATTGAGTAGCCAAAGCTTAAAACTTTACTAATAGAAAGGCAATTTGATTATTTTCTAAAACTTAATAATTATTATAATATTATAAATGCGAAAGTTTGGATGGATAGATGTTTGTTGCTCAATCACGCAAAAACAACTAAACGGATTTTGAAAAATTTGGCATACAGGTAGATAATGACCTAGAATAGCACATAGGCTACTTTTGATCCCGGAGAAATTAGTTGTTACCGCGGAATTTACCAAAAACTGTTATAATACAGGGGGCTGCACGGTGCAGCTAGTTTTAAAATATGTCTGATATTTCACATGTACATATGTTTTAAGAAATAAGATAATAAGGAATCATTCATCATCTACTTCATTGCTTGAGACTAAGAGCTAAGCACCCGAATATTGCAATTGTTTCGCCTCGAACTATGAACTCCCGATTTCATAGCAACTTTAGATTTTTATATCCCCTTTTAAAACCTCTTGACCGATTTGACTCATGTTCAAACCTAACCATTATTTTTGTCTCATGAAGTCGCCTACTAAATTTTACGACGTTTCTATTAACGACACTCAAGTTATCGTACATACAAACGCCGGATTATTCTAGTAAACTCTGAACTTTCCTGGCTCGTTCCCAAAATCCTATGAAAATCTTAAACCATAATATTTACCCGAACAACATGCCTTAAAATTGAAATATTTCCTCTTCTGATAAAAATCATACACTATATCGAATAGTCTCACTTTCTTATATTGCCCCAATATTTTAGAGCCTGTATATTTGTAACATACTCAGTTCGATGGAACGTTCGTCTCAGTCGGTATTTTTATGCGACAATAGGCTAGTTGACTGAATTTGAAAAACTGTTTACTACTTTACCTTATTAAAATTTTTAACCAAAACACAATTTTCTTAAATTTCGTACATTTATAATAAAAATATCACTTTTTAAATTTTAAATTTACCGCAAGAACGCTCTGGACTATTATGGCGTCTTGAATGATATTATGGCGTGATCATACATTCGTTACATAATCTTTGGTGGCTATGAAAGTGTTAAAAACAATATCGCATTTTACCACGGTGTGACGTAATGCTTCCAGCTTTCCGTTTTTTCACTGTAACGTGACTTAGATCTGTTTTTCCGAAATTATATCCTAAAAATATTATTAACCCTTATCTTTTACAATAAATATTTTAGATTTTTGTTATCTTCAGATCATAATTTATCATTAAGAACTACTATTTATCCAATTCGTTCTTAGTGGACAAAATCCTTATTTTTAATGAATTAAATTTGTTTTTATATTGGTGATGTTTTTGTCTATGGTTGCTCAACAGTTACTATTTACTAATATCACTCATATATTTATCAAACTATATATACTTAGGTTTGGTTTTAAAATAAAACTTCATTTAAGATAAGTATATCTAATGTGTACAGATTTTAAAACTATTTTGTCATTTCTTACATTAAAAGTAAGACAATTTTTTGTTATATTCTTCTATATTTTTATAGTTATTTGTTTTGGTCACTTATTATAAGATGTATTCCAAGTTAACATATTACCGTCAGAGCTTTTAATGTTAAGTTGTAGTTAGAATAATTTATCCTAGTACATATATACTTGTATTAGGTATCTCAATGTTATTACAAAAATATGTGTCGTTTGTCTAACGTTTAGTCGATCCGGTTCTAGAACGTGCCGTCCCGGTTTCGATTACTAGTTTTCTATCTAGAAAAATGTAATCAGAACCTTAGAATTTAGAAAATGTTGGTGTGTGTTGGTGCCTCGAAAAATAGTAATCTTATAGTATATATTATGTACTAGAAAATCCAGTTCCAACGGTTTACCTTCGTAGTAAATGTTGTTCTTTATAGCGCGAAAAGCCTAGGACCAAATATAAAGCATTGTTTTTGTAAGGTTCAAAATTTGCAGCGTTCTTTGGTGAAACGAGTGCGTGCCTTTCAGCTATCCGCCATTTGCTTAGCGGACTATCAGTTGTCTTTAGCCCGCCCGAGGCAATCATATCATTTACGTTTAGTAGGAATTTCGGTTCCGGATTAATTTAAGGCTTAGGTATACTAAGCTTACAGGGGTCCGTAATTTAAGAATATAATACAATAATCTTTTCTATTATATTCTTTATTACATGCCCAAAGCGTATGGCTCGTTGCACTTATTGGGCGCCGCTAATGACTCATCCAACACTAATTACCCGACTGGCGAAGGGTAATGTGTTTATTTTATAGAATCAGGTTAAGTCAGAATTGATTAGCTACCACTTATGGCTAATCCAACGCTGACTTAATTTTACAATATCTATCATGACTTCCATAAGATTAGCAATATTGCTTGAGTAGCTGGACGTCGTAAGCGCGATGCAATAAGAATTTCACTAAAACAATACTGATTAGATATCATGATAGACCCACAACTATAACGTAAATTTGTATAGATTGTAAAGAAAAATATAGCTAAACTATAAAACGCATTAAATTTTTTTAAATCAACTGTACATTCTAAACATATAGTTGTAATAATGTGCTCTGACAGTATTATGTGTTTACGTTAGGTAGTTAGTACGATTAAAAATCTCGAGTCTAATGTATTCATTATTTTTATATTGCCAAATATATATAGCGATGATTCGGTGTAGTAGAGGAGGAGATTCTAAAATATAAATAATGTTGGTTTCGAAATATAGAAACGTACTTTTATCCAAATAAAATAATTACTTGACGTTTGATCTTTTATTTCGTTGACCTAATATTTAATAGGGAAAATACCTCTGGACAAATTACACGGATCAATCTAACCCCCAAAGTAAGCAAACAAACTATGAGCTTGTGTACATTACGTTATTTTACTTGTATTGTCAGTAAGTGTTAGTAATGTAATGAAAATCCTTAATAGGAGGTTTTACGCAAAGCTTTTACATAAACCGCTGTCATTGTAATCGTTATACGTAAAAAGATTTCTTGCAATTAATGTGAAGAGTATAATATAATCACTACGTTTAAAGCACAGACTAGTAAAGAGGACTAAATTGTTATAAATATAATAATATGACATCCGACTGCCTATTAAAAGATGTATGATTAAAAAAAACTGCTTCGAGAACATGATGCGAGTTTGAAGGGGAAAAGAATTTGGTGAAAAGGAACGGTTTCCTCTCCGCTAGTGCTGCACTCTGGCGTGATAAAATTGCAGTAATGTCTCCTATTAGATCTTCCTATTTCCGTAACCCCTTTTACAATTTTATTCGTGTCCGAACTTTAAAAAAATGTACTGCTTTAACTATATTTTCACCAAATTTCATTTTTATGTCATAAGATAGCAAACTAGCAGATGGCTCTCTTGATGGAAAGAGACAACCATCGTCTCTAGAAACCAAAGATGTAAATATTGCGTTGTTTATCCGTGTGGCTGGATGCTAATGCCACGTGTGTTAGTTTACCGGCTATATTACACGACAAGCACTGGCGCTGTTGAATAGTTAAAGCGGTGGAACCAAAAATCTGTCGAGACTTTACAGAACTCTACCACCTAGTAATCACGATGATAGTGACACGTATAGCAAATCGTTCGCCTTTTATGAACTGCTTGACAGAATTAATTTATTTATTTAAAACATGCACAGTTGAGTACATATGTGGACTTCCTCTGTGGTCTAGTGGTCTGGTGTCGGAGTTGACCATATGAGGTCCCGGGTTCGATTCCCGGGCCGGGCTTTAAATTAAAAAAAAAATATGTTTTTTCAATTTTCTTATAGAAACAACTTTGCCTGGGATTGGAAAAGTTTTCCAATTCCGGGCTTGCCACTTATCACATTGTGGGTCCGACTATCTTCGGCTAATCGCGGGTGCACTGGTCGTACCTCTGTTCGTACCTGTGTCGGCCGTATCTTCGGTGACACGGGCGTGAAGATACTTTTTCAATAAATGAACAACTGCAGAATCGCAGATGGTTTATTCTACAAAGCAGGCCCAGATCAACACGGGGTCGCACGACAGATACGTAAGTTATCGTAGCGTCAGTGAAGTAGCGAGCGAGTACGTGTGTCGCAGCGCGAGCAGGTGTCGGGGCACGAGGCGCGCGCCGCGGCGCTGGAGGAGGAGCTGGCGGAGCTGCGGCTGGCGCGCGAGCCGCACGCGCACGCGCGGGACAAGGAGCGGTACCTGGTGCACGAGGTCAGTGCCGCACGCATATATTATGTACCCGAACAATACATTTTTGACGATTCTCGTTTGTATTTCATCAAATACAAACGAGAATCGTCAAATATGAGAGAGAAATAAATAAAAATAGGTCACTTGATAGGTTTTGAGATGTTCGAAATTTAAAAATTGAACGCACAAGTGTAGTCTATCTTCTATATCATCTTCTTCTTCTCTTATGTATAAAAGTCAATTGCTGTTCATTTGTGTCCCTAAAACTCAAGATCGGTTGGACCGATTTGTTTTAAAATGTTCTTGGAAGTCCAGGGAAAGTTTATTAAAAGGTGAGAAAATATGGAAAAATTCTTAGAAGAAAATAATAATAATGGCAGGCAAATTTGGGGTTATATCAATTCGTGTGATATAATATTATTATATAGGTATTTTATTTGAATACGAGTAAAGAGTATTTGGTTGCAGATAAAGAGGTACCGCACGTACGTGTACGTGATGCGCGCGCGCGGCGAGGAGGCGGCGGCGGGCGAGCGCGCGCCGGCGCCGCCCTGACGCGCGCTGGCGCTGCTGGCCGCCATCGGCCGCGCGCCCTGACACCGCGCGTGTTGCTGCTGCGCGTGCTGAACACCTCACCGCCACCCACCACACACACACTGCCTCGCTTCTCCCCACCCCTTAACCACTCGAGGCCTTTCCGTCTCCTGAAAACATGGGGTAACTCACTGAAATTCCTCGTGTTAACTTAGTAACTCAAGCGCAGTGTACTGCGTCGGTTCTTTGCGCTTACTCAAAATTGCGCCATGGCGCATCAAAATCGGTGTGAAGTGAGCAGCGAATAAAACACCATGCTACAGGTTTTTAGAAGGAAGAGCGCAGCACAGCGCGTGAGCCGCGAACTGCGTTGGTGCATTGTTAACTCAACGAGTGAGTCGAAACCCATGACAGTCATAACTCATGAGTGAGAGTTTATTGCATAAAATGCTATTTATGCTGCGCCGTGCGCTAACACGTTATGAACGAGTGAGTTGACACATCTGGCGCAAGTAATGGTTGTAGCGCAATTGCGCGGCGCAGCGCAGCGCAATTGCGCGGCGCAGCGCAGCGCAGTGTTACACATGTCTAGTCTCCTGTACTATCGTATCTACCGACTGGACCGTACCGTGTCTGAGCTGAGTCTCAAAACCGCAGTTCTCAAGCATCGCTAATTTTATTTACACCGATAATTATGAATTGCATCCGTTTTACCTAAATTATAGACACCATTTGTTTTTCCCATTCCACTCCTTTATCATCGAGACTTCGGATGTTATTCGTCCGCCTCTGCCTCTGGGTCCAACGATGGTCAGTAGTTTTTGCTGCACCCGACTGGCGCAGATCGATTATACTTATTTTTCGTACGTCACTAACCTTAACGAAAATACTAAAAAAATAATTCCAGTTTGTCTGGAATTTATATTTACATCTGAATATTTTTGAGTCTACTTAAAGAGCCACCGCAAGTAAAATCAATGACGGGAAATAGGACTACAATTTAAAAAAAAAAACAAAATTTAATTTGTAATTCACAAATGTTCGATAAGCACAAATAACACTGTTGGGGAAACCGAAGAGGTTATAATTAAAATGTGTAAGGAAAGTGAACGAGTCACGAACTTAGTGCAATTTAATTAATTAAGCGGAGGTTCCTATAATACTCCTAGCCTAGGACATAAGGCCTAGCTAAAGTTAACAGAACCATTTCAGGGAGGCACAAACAATTACAACTGCGTGTATAGTGCATGTGCTTAAACATTTCAGGGTATGATGTTTTTGAAAGTTTGTGATAGCTGTTCTTGTGGTTATATGTCTACGCCTATATTTAATGAAAAAAATATCTGATATATATAAAATTAGGCTTCATAAGCGTTTAAAAAAAACGTGTGTTTAAAAAATCGTCAAATGTGGCACATACATCTACTTAAAACTGTTGCGTTCTAGTGATTTCTCAAAACTCGTCACTTCACCTTATGAAATTGTCTCTGTATCCTAAGGACGTTATCCAGAACGAATTTCAAGTCATGATTCTAATTTTAAAACAGCTATATTTAAGACGGAATTTGGTATTACGTCATTTTTAAAAACATAGACCAATTCTTTCTGAGATAAAACTAGTTTCAGTTAAAGTGTGATCTGAGTTGCTTGGAATTCTGACCCTAGTGCTCAATTGGTGCTCTAAATCAATTAAAATCTTAATTTAAAAGTAATCCGTAAAAAAAATTTTTAAGCCACTGTACCTATGCTAGTTTTAAGAATATCTTGCTAAAATTAAGTTTATTGTTTTCATATGATTTTTGGTTTTTACCTAAATCCCACATAAATCATCTCGCGTAATTAAAAAGTTCGTGCACTAGAATTATCACTGTAGTCCTCACATTCAAAGGCCTGTTCTGACATATTATGTAATTGCAATAAAAAATTAGAGTATGAATTCCACTAATTACAATCATGTCCAATTACTACTCAATTTGTCTGTCAATACTAACGGTTCAGATACTTTCATACAATAAGTCAATTATCACACGAGACATTAAAAAAATTGTAAAACGTAAATTGCCTGCGTTCCGTATGTAAGTGCCTATGAACTATGTTCCGTCACCATATCAGGCGTTGGATAGACTGCAAATACTTGGTCGTCAAAAATCCATGATAAATGATAAACTTTTTGGCTTACAAGTTATGAAGTTTTTCTGTTTACACATAATATGATATGTCACAACGCTAGAATTCTTGTAAATTGAATTATTTGATTTTTTTTTTAAATTTTACAACCTCTGTATATTGAAAATTGTTTTTTTTTTGTTTAAAGTAAACACAAGAAATAAATATTTGTAGTTGTATGTAACATTTAACTTTAGCTTGGATTTAATTTTAAACCTAATATTGTACTTATTGTACTAAAGAAAAAAACGCAAGTTCAATTTGGTTCGAAAATCCTCTTGAGATAATTTATTTGTAAGATAAAAATGAAGAATTATTAATGGTAATTTTATGTTTCATTTTTGAGAGTAAACTACTTCAGTCCCTTGTCAATCTTAGTAAAAACTGAGATATTTTTGAGTATATGAAGAATCAAGCAATTGCCTACTTACTGAGTTAAAAAATAAAGATCTGGCGATAACCACAGCAGTTTAACACACATGTAATTTTAAATACCCCATAGTATTAAATTAAAAATAAAATTTGAAGTGTGAGCAATTATATAAATCTTTTATATGACATATAGTTGTAATTACGATTTTTTAAGAATCTCTAATAAATTAGAACAAGAATCGTGACAGGTCGAGTTAACACAATTTTTTTTACTAAAAAAAGGTATGTAACCACGAGTTAAATGTCTTTGGGAAAATTAGACACTACATTCTAATATTGCGGGCTGATTCTTGTTCCAATACATGATTTTAAGGTATAACATTTTAGACGGAATATTTATTATTTGTAAACATATCTTATTAATTGATTACCAATAAAATTAAGGCCCTATTCTTTAATTTTGGACAATAAAAAAGAAATATATTTCACATGTCTACAGGCACAAGTAAATAGGAGTCTTGTACGAAATAGAATACTATATGAAGGTATAACATGCATGAAAAATATTTTTAATATAAAAAAGGCTAAATTGAGATTACATTTTAACATCACGGCTGCTTGATAACTTCATTTTCATGTGAAAGACATTCAGCATGAATTTCCATTTGTTCTTTGATGGTCACATTCGCAAATCTAAGAAGTAGTGAAAAATACTTATGGTATCTAGAACGAATGCGAAGGATATTAAAATTACAAAAAATCTGGCGGTTTTTGAAGAAAATAGCAACTCAGTAATGTTGCTTCAACCTATATAAACTGATACTATTTGTTACATTAATATGCAAAATGTAAGTATATGACTTAAATTTTCCTCTGATTTTTAATATGTAACTTTACAATCATAATCTAATTTCTCCTATCAAACACTAGGGCTGAAATTTCTCGGTATAACTTACTCCTTTATATCTTTACTTTCTTAATTAGTTAACAAATCTACTGTCTAGATTATGCGACAGAATCACACGTTGTTAAAATAACTGTTCCTACGTGCCAATGGTATTTCTTGTGCGGGAATACAATTTTGGCGAGTCATCCACAACGTAAAAAATAAACAAACTATCAAATGGTAAAAAGAATTTGAATGTGATAACATTTTCCCCACTTATATTTAAAGTGATGCATACATTACATGCTAAATCTAAATTGTAACTTCTAAAATTATTAAGTAAATTCGTTAAATAAGTTTTTGTAATACGACAAAACCTTGTAAATAAAAAAGGTTGAATGTGAGAGGTATTAGTGTTTGGAAAATTGATTACACAAAATAGTTTGTAATATCTACAAATCTGGGCCTACTCACATTTGGTCAAATTAATATTCATAATATCTATATTCTAATTCCGCCATAAGACTGAAAATAGTTCGATTAACATTCCATTACTAAGCTTCAGAATTGTATAAGCAAGGCGGCGACTTAACCCCACATTAGAGAACAATTACATGTTCCATCAACGTGTAAAGGATATCAATGCCTTATATAATTTCTAGATCATTTAGATACAGCATTCTTTAACACTATATTTTAACTAGTATTTAAATGTCAAAAAATTAACGCAACAAAATTTGTCAAGAGTTGGAAATTGATAGATTTGTTAGCGTTTATTTGACATTGACGTTTCGAATTTTCTATGTAATAGGTATTTATATTGGTATTACTATTATTAAACATTTATAGTCTTATAATAGACGTAAATTAAAATGAAGCTAGTTATACGTAATGTATCAAACAACATCAAGTAGTTACATTATCAAATGTACCTACTCTTAGGAAATAGCCAGAAACTTATGCAATTGGCATTACGTCCCTGCCACTCTGAGCAAAAACACTCCGTTAACATCAGTGTCTGGAAATGGTTGTTTTAATCTATCGTTCAATATTAAAAAGGATGGAAAAGATATGAATATATATTAACGATATTTCTAAATAATAAGTTAGTTTTATTTTAATCTATATTGATTAATAAGATCGTTAGAGAATCGTACTCATTACGCTAATTGTAAATCTGTTGTATGAATATAATTGTAATATTTTGATATTATAAATTATGAATAATGAAAATGGATATCGACATATTATACATTAATTTAGTATGATGATGTACGAACAGATGAATCCTTAAGGTAGGTATGTAGTGAAATATATGAAAAACCTGTATTTTATAGAGCTCATCGATTGTACTTCATATATTTCACAAGCTATGAAAAGGTATATAAAAGTTTGATTTATCTAGTCCTACCCTACGCAAATGATTATTGTATAGGATATTTTTCACAATATCACATTTATGTATATATTATGACAGTCATAATAAAGTGTGAGATGTATCAAATTAAATTGCGAATATTTGTTATTATTGACCATGTTCTTGCGTGATTGCTGTACTGGGATCGTTTAATTGGGCAGATATCCTTTGTTTTGGTAATAAATGAATTAATTGTTTTGTGATATTATTTAGAACAGCCAATATAAAAGAATGAACAGTTACTTCCAATAACACCTGTCGCTTTTATTCTAAAAGTCTTTGTGACGGTGTGGTCTCGGAGGCCATAGCTGTTACTAATATTTATAGACAAGGACACAATGACGAGAAAAATAACAAATAACAGCATTATTACCTTACTCTTAACGCTTAACTGGTGGAACTTGTTTGCAAATTCAAAAGCTTTAACCCTTATTGTTACTCTCAAGACTCAAGGCTTGAGGCAAAACTAATGTTCGTCTCTAATAAACTCGATAAGTTTGAAGATGATAATATGTTAAAAAGAAACACGCCCAATTCTAATATCCGCCTTATATCAGTGGTTTTTATTTAGATATGTGTGTTCATATTATGGCGTAGCACGGTATTTTGAGTTGCTTGTTTACAATATTTAAACATGTATATAAAATCTGAAATTTAGAATTAATAATTATTAGATATGATGGATATTAAGTGGAGCTTTTCAGCTGTATATTAAATTGGTATTTGTAATATGCTCTTGTTATTAAAATATTGATTTTGGTGGCTGGATTACCAATGCCTCACAACGAAAAACAATATATTATGTTAGTTTCTATGAATGGCTATTAGTTTTGTAAATTTCGTATTTATAAGATTTTGTAAACATAAAAATGTAGCCATTTTTGTAACAATTATTATCATTCCATGTTTCACGATAACTTTGCTATGAGCGCTGAAAATTTACTTACAATTCTTAATTTGAGCTCCTTTTGACATCGGCTGAATTTATAACTATATTGTAAATAGATTTTAAAGTATTGAGACTGATAAGTAATGTTATTTATTTTGTTTGTAAATCAACCAGTGTCAAATCTTAGGTATCAAATATGACTATACGCCTAGGATCTCATTTAAAATTGTATATTTTATGAATATTGTTAGGTGCACTAATGACATTAACAAATATTTTTTATTTGAATAGATGCGAAACGGGGATACTTTGCCTGTCAATTTTTTGGTGGTAGCCAAGCACAATTACATAATCGAGATACGCTCTATCGGTGATGGGGATCACCACCCGTCTTGCCAACCGACAAACCGGTGAATCGTGATACCGAAACAAAATATTAACGTTCGGTTTATACCTACCGTGTTAGAGAACCGGCGTAATGATACCCGACGATAATAGAAAAATACATATTATTTGCTTCAGATGCTCTTATTTATAGTATTTTCGATTTCTAATAACATATATTATCAGTTTTCGAGTAAATAGTCTCACAAAGTACCCCCAATGTAAATTAGTGGTAGTGTAACCACCGTAAGGTAGTGAAAAAAACTATGGTTTTGTCCTTTTCCAACATAGATCTAGTTCTTAGTATACCAATAGTGCCAGTAACGTGATATTAATGGCCGTCATTATTATTTATTTTTAGCAAATGTTTGACTTTAAAAGTGAATATAATAAAAATATGTAGTTTTGAATGTCTTCTATAATGTTCTTTTGGAAAAATACTATTATTTTATCTGTATTTATTGTGGGAATATGCCTTTTGTGTCAATAGCAAAGATATTTGGACTTGTAAAGTGTATAAGTAACATATTTCATACACACTTGTGGCCCATGTATATTTGTTAGATGATATGCACTTGAGCTATAAATATATCCTTATATTTCAAATTGCTATACTATTTATTCCTATGAAAAAAGTAATATTTGGGAAACCTGTATGTATTGTGTATACTTTTGTAATACATATATTTTGTACAAAGTGATCGGCCAATCGTAAAGTCTAGCGCATAGTAATGTGCCCCTGGGTAATATTAGGGTTTTAGTGATATATTCAATTAAATAAACTAGTTTGGCACGCCAAGCTATTTTGAGTAGGTATGATAATTTTAAATGTGTCTCATATTGTTCAAGAACAAGACCATGTAAAATACTGGCCCCAAAAATGCTCAGCGTGATTTAGTCGTGTTTCTTTTGCACTTAATAAGATGATATGAAATATATAATGAGCGCAACACTATAACTTGAGCATTATCGTTTCAAAGCTAGATCTGTATCGTTTTTTTTTATAAAATACCGTAGAAAAGTTGAGTATTTCCACAGTCACACTCATCTCAATTCAACCGGTATGTTGTATTAGAAAGGCAAAAAACAGTTGTTTTTCTTATATTTAATAGTGCTTGTAATTTGAGCATATGGCTGTGTCGCGGTGCTATCGTTCTCATGTTCACTAATCCCATGCTTCACTAAGACATGTAAAAGTTCCTCTTTCACATGCCACTTGGTCCCACAGATCAAATATGTGTACTACTTGGATCGTATTTGGAAAAATGACCGCCACACGGATTAACGAACGTCTTACTTTTGATTACAGAGAAAAAATCACGAAAAGTAATACACTAGTTTCAAGGTGTAATCCACTGGCACACAATAAAATTGGGCAAACCAGTCAATTAGTTGCGACCAATATTGTACATAATCTATGTCGTTTTCAATTGACTGATCTCTTCAAATAATTATGATTCTCGCTCGTCTATCTTAACACGTGAAAAATGTGTCTTAATAAATGCCTACGACCAGGCACGTGACTGTAGGTGCAGTTTTACGATCGAACGATGGCATATAATATGGTGTATATTTTTGTAAATATGTGTAATCACTAATCAGTTACGCCATTAGTATTTTTTTACAAAAGTTTGTACAATATTTTGAAACAATAACTTAAAATGCAGCCCCTGTTCTGTAATGGTAGTATTTTTGATTGTGTAGTAAGTGTAAATAGTTTATTTTTTATGTTTTATACACAAGTTTCATTTATTTTTTATTATTTACTAAAATGTATAGTTTGATTACTTTATTTTAATAAAATGTTTGCATCAAGCTTTATATATTATTATTATTGTAGCGAACCCATTTTTTTTATTTTGTCGTAAATAGTTATGATTGAAAACTCTACGTTTAAAAATGCAGAGATATTAATCACTACATAGTCTAGTTAACAAGTTCAAAAACGTGTTAAATAGAAATAAAGCCCCTAAAAATATGTGCCATAGCTCATTCGATTCGGAATGACGTCTAGAAAAATGTTTTTTAAGGGTATATTAGCACAT
>DWBA01000480.1:0-13284 GCA_018236825.1 Apodemia zela | reverse complement strand
AACAACATTCATTTTATTATATTCAAAGTTACGTCGGTTTTTATATAATTTCTAATATTTTTTTTAATTTTATACTGCAGGTCGTGGTGAAATATATGTTTCGAATTGGTATGCCTATGAAGCCTTCAGTTTTCTAGGAGATAGAAATCACCCAGGAAATACACAAGATACTTTAGGTGAAGAAGTGAGTACCTATTAATTACTGATAATTATTCTGCCAAGAAATTGCTCCGTTTGTTATGAAATGTCTCCCTAAATGTGAACGTATTTCTTTTATATTTGTTGATCCTCGCCGTGGTATGGCTTGAATAGATAGCATTGATGATATTTCTGTATCCTGTCGCCATCGGCCGGGTATTACTGTCCCTTCAACTTCGGCATCGAATGATCCTGGGGGAGTGAACCTTTGTGAGGAAGCTAAATCTCTACGCAAGTAGTTATATAAGCATATGGTAGTCAATACGACTTTCGTAGCTTTTTCTGGTTCTAATAGTAGCGGCTTCCTCAGTACTCTAAAAACGGAGCTTAAAATGCCAAAGGCATTCTCCACAACTCTTCTTGCTCTGGACAGCCTGTAATTGAAAATCCTTTCCATTGAACCTCTTTCTGGAGTACCTTCATAAGGTTTCAATGTGTAATCATTGAGAGCAAAAGCTTTATCGCCTAGAATAAAATAGGGCACTGCAATTTTATACGGTATTGGTAATATTTCTGGTGAAGGAATGTTCAATTCCTTCTTTTCGACCTTTTTATATAAATTGGTATTTTTAAACACACCGCCATCTGATATACGTCCTTTGCTGCCAACGTCTACGTACAGAAATTTATAGTTAGCGTCAACTAAAGCAAACAGCACTATACTTGGAAACATTTTGTAACAGTCATAATCATTGCCACTATTTATCGGCGACTGTAATATAACATGCTTCCCATCCATTGCTCCTATGACATGTGGGAAATTCCATTTGCTCTCAAACTCTTTCGCTATGGTAAGCCACTCTTCTTCGGATGATGGTATCTGTAAATAAAATTAAGTAATAATTTCTATCTTTACAGAATGCAAGTTTGGATAATACTCGAAATGATGACGGTTATAACGAAGAAAAAAATGAAACTTCAAACTCGACGATAATGGAAGGACCTAAACAAAAGTCAACTAGACCTAAAAAGAGATCCAAAATGAACGAAAGTGATGATCTTACTGATAACGCCATATCTGAAGCATTAACACTCTTACAACAGTGTGCAAGTGATAATATATCAGAAAAAAATGATCCCTATAACGTGTATGGCCAATATATAGGAAATGAGTTGAGAAAGTATGATAAAATTACATTAGCATACGTAAAAAATGCAATAAATAAAATTATCTTTGATGCAGACATGGGAGCATACAGTGGTTATGGTTATCATACTCAATCATATGGTGAACACGACAATTTAAGATATATGTCTCATCCCTCTTCCTCATCGACGCCATCTACATATTCGATGCCTGCTGCCTCACCAATGCCTTCTACCTCACTGATGCCTCCTACCTCACCGATGCCTCCTACTTCACCGATGCCTCCTGCCTCACCGATGCCTCCTATCTCACCAATTTCGATGCCTCCCCCTCCTCCTTCTCCAGCTCCTCATCATTAAATATTTGTTTGTTTAATTTTCTTATATTATTTGTCCAATTTTGTAATTAGATTAATAAAAAAATAATAAAAATATGTAATTTTATTTTACCTTAACATAATCCTTTAACACCTCAATTATAGCATCACAGACTTCAGGAACTATAACCGATATCCTTTGTTTTGATATACGAAATAGATACTGTAGACTGGTATAAGAATCTCCTGTGGCCAAAAATCTCAACGTCACTAATAATCTTTCGCTAGCGGATATTGCTTCTCGAAAATTTGTGTCCTTCTTGCTTATTTTGGCGTTTATGAGAAAATACACATTGTGAAATTCGATTTTACTCATTCGAGTGAAATTTTTTTCTTCGTCATCGAAGCACAACTCTTCAAACAATCTGTTCCCAGCCTGTAATCTATTTTTGTATAAGAGTTTAATCCAAAAACGTTTAGT
Organism: Apodemia zela; assembly: GCA_018236825.1. Taxonomy (NCBI): domain Eukaryota; kingdom Metazoa; phylum Arthropoda; class Insecta; order Lepidoptera; family Riodinidae; genus Apodemia; species Apodemia zela. Next base: position 11,202 of record DWBA01000480.1, on the reverse strand, counting down.
TTTCTGTCTTCTTTTTTTTGCAAGCCTTAGAATTATTAAAAAGGCAGTGGTAGCAACAGCTTTCCGAATGTGCGGCCTCATGGTGGTCTCGGGCAAACTATACGCACGCGCGGTCTCTATTCGACTTCAAGTTAATCTGAGCGTCGATGCTCACGATGGCTCGGACTTTCCGCGCGAGGCAGCCTCGGATTAGAAAACTTACAGACCGAGGCTGGCTCGCGCGGCAAACGTTGCGAAGCAAACGTCCGAGGCTGCCTCGCGAGGCTGCTCGCTCAGTCAGTACGCGGCTATTAAGGTTTAACCTTAAGATATTATTATAATATGTCATATGTACGGGCATCATTTATCTTATAAAGATTATAGTATCTTCACCGTGTGTGACGCGCTTAACAAACGAACTCGACTGTATAAATATGCAGTAACGTATATATTCGAAACCCGTTACAGAAAAGCCACTGAAATGTCTGCCAGAGAAATGTTATAATATAACGACGGGGACAGTGTCCAATGCGTGCGAATGACTGCGCTGTAGCAGTGAGCGTGCGTATCGAGCTTACGCAAGCTCGCCAGTTTCGTTACAAGCTGTAAATAAAATTTCAGTAAATAAATATAGTCGGAGGCAATGAAAAGGACTCAATTTTAAAGAACTCATAATCTCACATTTTATGAATGCTGATTGAACAAATGAATTTTGGTTTTAATAAAACATATGGATTTATTAATAATTATTTTATTAAACAGGTTAAAACACAAACAAACAAAAAAGCGTAATTTCCATTTGAAATACTAAATGCTCTGCTAAATACAACATAATAAATGTATTACTTTTACGTCTAAAACAAATTACATAATTTTTGCTGCAAAAAAAAAAAAAAAAAAAATAGGCAACTTCAAACCCCTTTCAATTAAAGGGGAAATCATAAATAGGGTCAACACACAAAAATATATCGGTTTAGTCCTGGATAGTCAGCTCAAATAGAAACCTCGTATTCACAAAGTACGTAAAAAAACTCCTTTCAATAATTAATTTGTGCTGTGCGATCTATAGTACGATATCTTCCAAAAAATGTATGTTATACAATCTATAATTCGTTAACTAAACCACATTTGGAATATCTAATTAAAGTTTGGGGTTCCGCAGCCAAAACTTACTTGCAAAAGTTACAAACCACACAAAATAAATTTATAAAGACTATTTAAATACGAATACTTAACAGCTACTGCAAAAATGTATAAGGAAACGAAACTAATGAATCTAACTCAAATTTACACATATAACATTTGCGTTCATATTAGAAAAATCCTAATAAAATATATGCAGTCTCAAATTACTTTCACGAAAAAAATAAATCATCATAAACGATTAACCAGAACCGCTAATAACATATGTTTAGGACCATCAAGGACAAACTACGACAAAAAGTATTTTGTTTGAAGGAGCTTACACCTATAATAATTTGCCGAAGGATATCAAAGATATAAAATCGCTTTATAACTTTAAAAAAAGTCTTATAAGCCACATCTTAAAAGATTCTTCCTCTAACCGCTAATTGGGCTTTACACACTTGGGTAAAACGAAACAATCATTCAGATTTGATATATTTTTGATATTCAACATCTTTCCTCTGGCTTTCCTGCAGTCTGTGGGAGTGACTTCGTGAAACGCAACGGAAATGTGTAACAGGACGCCGGGGAACGCGCGTGCTATTCGTGTCGACCAATGAGCGCACACAGTGGTAAATTCTACCACCTTCATCACTCTGATGTCAGATGCTACACATCATTTGCGACTAGTGTAAGGTTGACTGGTTTTTTAAATTAGTCTTAGAGTCTTTAGCAAAATCAAAGTTTAGAGTAAGATTTATTTATTTATTTAAAACTTTATGCACAATTGAGTACATAAGTGGACTTAATGTTACATGGCATTCTCTCAACCCAGATTGATAGGCAAATTCCACATTTGAAGGGGTGCATCAAAAAATAATTAATGAAATTTTCATTAAATGAACAACTGCTGGTGTTATTTTAATCTAAAATAAAATATATTCGTACTACATATACATACTTATAAATAGCAATACGTAGTTAATTGAAAAGATCTAATATTTAATTTTACCAAAGATAGATATTTCTTACTATGATAAATATTTTTACTGTAATTATTTCGCGAGCAGCTTCACTATAACTAGCGTTTCGCCTGATCTCTGCACTCGGAGCAAATAAATCGCTCTGTGGGAGGAGACCGGCGCGACCCCGAGGAGCGCGCGTCACACGATCCGCCGGACACGGGCCCTGGAGCTCCGGTAGGGATGCAGCCACAAACATCGATTACGTCACAATTGAACTCACGTGCAATTTCTAATATTTATCGGTAAGATGATTCTTAACCTGACAGCAAAGATAAAGTACAAGGTGGCCTTTTATCTCCACTCATTCATCCGTTAATCGTTAATTAACGAATTTAACATTATGATTAACGGATTGACGTTTAAGGTAACTTTAAAAATTGTTAACGGACTCGTTAACTTCCGTTAAATTTCCTCAAGTCCGTTAAATGGTTAATCCAGTACTCACTATTTACCAATGCAATGCGCCGCAACGCGAAAAACACGTTCTGACCAGTACATTCAGGCTGTTTGACAAGCGCGTTGCGGTCAATTCTGCCACTCAGTCTAAAGAAAAGTATAAGAGCCACAAATCTTTAAAGAGTAAAGCTAAAAATCTCGTCAAAATGTGGCTAGACATGAAATTTCAGAAAATGGTATTAGTTGTGTAAAAGTCAAAATATTAGTGAACTTTTTAATAAAATACTAGAAAAAAGAGCAATTACTAAGCAATGGACTACGGCCAAAATAACTTTGGTGTATAATAATAGAGATGCAAAATTAATAGATAATTAAAATAGCTCGTTTGCCACTTTTTTCTTAATGAAAAAAGTGAACCTATTGAGCTCTCGATTAGTGTTAACCAGGCAGATAATTCGATTGTTGAAGAAACACCTCGGGCCACCCCTATTTTCAATTTTTGTTCCAGTTCCAGTTGTACTAATTAATGATTGCCGTTGAGTACAAGTGAACCCGCACTGGCCCCCGCCTCGAAACCCCGGAGACTCCTAACTTATATCGTCTGTGAATTCTTTCCGAATGATTACTGAGTATCCCATGTTCTTGGAATATCCTTTATTCGGTTTTTATTCGAACATAAATCGAATTGGTTACTTCAGCCCCATTTTCTTTCCATTTTCGTTTGTCTTGAACTGTAATTAGGGATTTTTCTTTAAATATATCAAGCTAAGCTATGCTTGCCGCAGATTTTTATTTATAAACATATACAAAAATATAGGGATTGCCCGCATCTATCTAAGCATAGGGCGGTCGACCTTGCAAACTTAAAATTTATTGTTTAATGGCAGATCGGAATTTTTTTATTTAAAGTTTATTTTAAAAATTTAAGACAAACGGAAAACACGAACAACGCCATCTAGCTGACACGCTTTGAGTCTTCCTTTAGTTCATTTTAATTGGGTCGGTAAATGTTGTTTTATTTCTAAGATACTGTGTTGTTGGTTATGTCAAAAGCCCGGTAACTGGGTATTGGTTAAATATTTGGAGGTAAGGGAGGGTAATTTATCGTCGTAGGCTGGTGGCATATGTTGCCGTGGTGACCTTCACAACCTTATAGAAACTGGACATACGTTATCAGCAAAATATTATTTTGATGTGATTCATGTAATAACGTAATAAGATATGAAATTAAATACATTAGAACAACCTAAAATTATAAAACATTGCCAAAAAAACAAACATTTTTAACAAATTTGCCCGCATAATGTAGTGCTACGGACATACAAAGATGCATTTACTTAATTATCGTTGCGAACCATCACTGATTCGGTTGAAAGAAAACAAAATAAAATAATTTTAAACCCTATATAAATGAAACCCGCTATTTTTCGTGCAGGAGGCTCCGTCTCATTAGATTAAGCGAGCGGGCCCGGACGAGTCGCCCGCGATTTTTCTTCCAACTTTATCCTCTCGGGTAGCTTTGATAAATTTCTCTGAATTTGAAGAGGGTTCGAAGTTTTTCGCGGAAGGATTACATAATGAATGATCGGCGGCCGTCGTTTTTCACGGCGATAGTGTCGCGCCAGTGCCGCGATTCGCGATCAATCTTGTCACGCACGTCACGCGGGCCGGACGCATGTCATCCCGCCGTCACGCGTTCCGCCCTACCGTCAAAACCCACACTTTCAGCCACATTATACGTCTTTATCACTGGTCCTGATATTTTCAAATATATTCTCCTAGAACCTTTTGTGAACGCGTCCCGTTTCAATCCAATTGCTTATGGCTTTGAAGCGGCCAGCGATAGCGACAGCCTGTTACAGAACAAGTTATTTCCGGATTTTGGACGTTCCGCTTGATAATATTTATTTTTAATAAAAGAATAAGACAGTGAAAGTTTTCATTTGTTTCATTCAAAGATCCATTCATAATACTGCAAGATTTTCATTCGAAGATCATCAGCTTTTATTTAACTGGAAATATCCGTATGTAAAAAACAGATTTTTTAGATATTGTAAACCATTTTTCAACGTATTCCTGATATCCGTTTGTACTGAAACTTGGCAAACTTTTGTTATTTCAGTGACAATGCAATATTGCTGATCCGTACCATATAGCTGATCTTGCGATGTAGCCTGGATGTAAGGACTAGAACTTTCAGATGCAAAGTTTTTACGAGACACATCGAGTTTTAGCTCATTGGTTTTTTTTTGTTAACAAAACAGAGTAGATCTAAAATAACGAATAAGATTCGATAACATGTCGCATTATGATATATACTATGACTTGACAGTCAAATTAATTATCAACAGTTTTTTAATGTTATCTAATCCAATTTTAATTTTTAATTATTAATAACTGTAACACCCATATTCTTGCAAATAAATATTTTTCATTTCATTTCATTTCAATTGATATTACAAATATTTGTATGTATGTTTGTTACGTATTTACACTGACATTGGTATACAGGTAGTGTGTCCCCAAGCTTAACACGTACACGTACTGTTTACCCGGGAATAAGAACTAAACATTGTAATGGCGCGGCGGAGCGGCGCCCCTGCCACTATTGACAAGCCCACAACATCATGTTTGATTCATATCACTTTGAGTCGTTAGAATCACAAGAGTTCCACGTCTAATGAATATCCCAATAACCGAGAACAGCCTCTCTCACTGTCCCGGAAGACGTGGACAGAGGTGCAAATAGCACTCACGCTGAGCAATGGTGACTAAGAATGCGTAATGATAACAACTATCACACTACGTAATTTATATTTTTAGAAATATATAATATTATAATATACTACTCAATCGAAATAACCTTCATTATAATCTTTATACTCGTATATTTATTTCTTCTGTGTGTGTATGTCACTGAACTCCTCCTAAACGGCTGGACTGATTTTAACGAAACCTTTTGTGTGTCTTTAGGCAGATTCGAGAATGGTTTAGATTCACAATTAAACCCGATAGGTGGCGCTGCGGTCAGGTTCGGGTAGAACTACGTCTGCCGGGTCAGCTAGTACATATATATAATTATTATTACCGAAATAATAGGTACATTATAAATTAAATTACACCAAACAATAAAATGTCTCTTTTATCATTGAAATATCGATAAAATGCTTTGTAGTACTCGTAGTTTTGAAACAATTAAAATTGATAAAATCCTAATAAAATCGCTATGAAATGTATCGACCAACAGAAACAGTAAAAATATTGTCTTTACGTGGGTCTCTATCAGCCGGGCGGGACATTTCAGTTTTCCGCTCTCAATGAGAAAGTGGCGTGTTTTTGATAACGTATTCTTTATGTCGACCGACACACGGCTAATAGTGCTGTCGAGGCCACGTCACGTCACTATCAGACATTCAAATATTTTGTTGATAAAATCAGTGTTTTATTTTCACCAGCTACCGCTCACAGCTTTTTAAAAAGTTGATTATAAAACTATATTTTCCTCTTTCGCAGTTCAATGACGTCGACTGCATGTTGCGTAGTCTGCGTATCTTTACTATTACATATACAAAAAAAATACAAAAAGTTTATTTTTTTAACTTGAGTTACACTTAGGTTACATATTACATCGTCGGCGGCATCTTTTTAAGCAAAGTAATGCTTGTGTCAGGATGCACTGCTCTTCCAATATATCTAAAAATACAGTGTAATTTTAAGTTCTGTGTATAGCTTAGATGTATACAGTATATATCTACATACGTGTGCATGTGTGTATGTCTGTGTGTGTATGTGAGCATATGCGTGTACTTATTCGTATGTCAGCACGGGTAACTGAACATTATACTAATCGCAGTAGTTTCAGTTTTATCACGGACACGGGACAGATACACCAATTACTACAATTTTTCTTATTTTATTTTACTATAAATAATTGCTTCAACATCGTCATAAGACAATGACTTAAGCCAGTCCATCAAAGCAATTTTACACATACATTTTGGTAGTCATTTTTTATATTTTGTTTTAATGCAATTTTAAAAATCACGATGAAGTAATTTAAATCGTAGTGTTCCGGTAGTGGAACAACTAAAAATATTGTTAGTGTTATTAATAAAGCAGTTTAATCGTGTTCGTTACTCAGCGACGGGAAACTCACAGATGGGAAGACGTCTGGTTCATCATATATTGCTACGTCGTAGTGGATTAACATTTTTGGTGTTTCCGAGTATAGATGATTGTCATTTCTCGCTATCAGCAGAGTTATCTGCTTGTTTACTGTCTTATGGTAATTACATTAAATTATTTTAAGAAAATACTCGACTGTTGAAAAACCGAAAACATAAAAAAGTCCTGAAAACTAGAATTTTATTTAGCAACAATCACCATAATGACACCATTTGAAGTTATTTCTCAATGATGCATAAATTAATTTTATTTAAAGCTAATGCGGCTGTTATATGCGGCGGAATATTACAGCCGTCGCGTCAGTAAGGACCCTTATTGGGAAAAATAACTTAAACTACTAAAAATTTGTTTAAATTTAATAGAAGTTTTAGTTAATCCTGTGTAAGGTACACACAGGTATACTGGTGTTGGCTAGTGAACCGGTTTTGGTACCCAATCGTATCACTTTTGGAATGCCGTAACTATGAACACGTGTTACCCCATCAAATTGTAATGGCAATTTTTTGACACACATCAAGGTCGAAACTGCTCATTTGTATACCTACTCAGACAGATAATTATATTCAGCTACTAGTGTACAAATGTGGATGGCAAGATACAGATTTTTGATCAAAAGACAATACCGTCTTGATCCTCAGTGAATATGTCATTTCCATTTAACACTTGAATGACATGTCATTAGAATTTTGACCGCTTTGGTGCTAATCAAAAACATAATAATATTTATTTTCAATCTGTCAGACGCACAATCTGTCTGTCTGTGGCTTAGCCGATCCTGATGTTAATTGATGTACAGTGAGAAATTGGTACTATTATTTTTAGTTTTTACTGTAATATATTTTAACTACCACCTCATATCTTCCCCACCTTATCAGAAAGTAAATGACTAGTAAAATCCTAATGATATTCAAATTCATTTTTTAGAAACTGTTTACGAAAATTCCACAAACACATTTTGTTAATTGTTCAAAATTAAGTTTAATCAAGTTTAAAAAGATAAGATTTTTAACATCTAAATCTATGGAAATATTTCTTTTTTATGTTTTAAATATATTGCGTTATTGGGTAATATTGAGTCCACCCCCACGGTTTTGGAAGATCCCCCGGGCCGGCGCGGCGCCTCCACAGAGTTACTAAAAAACAGCAGATTATCTGTTCCCATAAAACTAATAATATCAAGCGCTGACGCAAGTCTCACTATCGAAGCCGGGCCGCCATTACCGGGTCAATTATACTGGCTCGTTAAGTTTTCACAATAACCCGGCGGGGCGCCGCCCGCCCGCCCAAGGGCGCCCCCGCTCGTAACCGATCCGTTAATAACGCGTATTACTGCGACGATAAAACCATTTTATAATAATTCTCAGAGTCACTGAAAATAATTCTCATTCCCTTCAAACCGCCTATCAATATTTATACGAATACGAATATAAAACAGCACAAAAAACGGTGAGTTGATGAAGTTTCTTACCGTGGGATATCAAACAAGAAGTTCTGATGCTAAGATAATAGTAGTAATCACCTGTACACACCACCGATACCCTGCCATCTAAATCGGAACACGACAGTGACAAGCACTGACATTAGATTGGTAGAAATATATGGGTACGATGACGGTATCGTATTTTAGTCCGTTGGTGGTCTTTTTGTTTACGTATAAGTTAGTTTAAAATAATAGTCATATTACGTTAATACTATTAACGTATTATTCCTATTATTTTTACAAGCTTTTATTTAACATGACCGTCTCGTTGGTCGAGTGGTTAGCGAAACTGACAATGGGGCTCGGGTTCGATTCCCGACGGGGACAAACATTTGTGTGATGAGCATAGATGTTTGTATTTATGGGTTTGGGTGTTTTATTAAATATATTTGAGTATTTATATGTATTAGTATCGTTGTTTCACATTCATATTACAAGCAAATAATTTGCTCACTTTGGAGTCATATCAATTCGCCTAATTTGTCCAGTTATATTTATTTAATATATGTATATGTGCTCGGATCAAGTCTTGCCGCCGAACTTTAAAGCAGTTACCCTCAACCGATTAATGCCCGGTTCCTCTATTAAAAGGCGCGTCTTCCTAGGTGACTATTGACTACACTATCGTCAGCGAATCTACTTAAGGTCGGCAATGTACACGCCATTGATATTGCCAAAACCGCTCAAGTACAAAAGTTTGAAAACATTTTCAATGGTAGCTCTAAACAGTTTCGGGGATATAAAGTCTCCCTGTCGTATCCTTGTTAGATTGATTTCTGTTCATTGAACCGATTGATAGAATTTAAGGCTCCGTTACACTAACCACTACCTACAAGTAACCGCTGCACAGAAGGGGTTCTACTCTCATTAAATATGATAACAGACACAATTTCTAGCTATGCATTTACTACTTTTTTTAGAAATTTAAGATTTACTGTGTTCATTCATTATTTAATTTGATTCATCATTACATATTATAAAATAAATTCTTTATTTCCAAAAAATAAAAATTTTAAATCTAAATTTCTTAAATGTATGGAACAGAGTATAAACGTTATAACCAGTGTCCACCTGGGTGGGAACTCGAAGCGGTCCATAAAGGCCAACAGTTTGTGAGGCGTGTAGGTAAAAAGGTAGTGTAGTAGTTTATGACTTATGTTATTTCCTCTTAGCTCGAGGAAACAAGTCGTTTGGCTTACTGATATTGTTTGATTGTTAATGTATGTAATGTCTGTTGTTGTATTTAGATTAAGACAATTACGTTGGGTCCCACTTCTCATTGACATATTACTTTTTGCTAGAAGCGTACCGAAGGCATGTCAGGTGTCACCAAATGAGAAATGAGTAAACATAAACTTATTCCAAAACTCCGTCATCTTTTCAAACTTTAAACTCACCTGATGCAAGTATCTATCGCACCTCTTCCCGACCCTGTATCCCAATTATGTTCAAATGCCTACAGAGATACGCTCTTTAAGACTTTAAAGTTTAAAAAACTCATTCCTTTTTTTGATAGTTGAACACAGATAAGCTATTCCGTCGAGTTGCACTCTCAAACTGATTATGTAATGAAGAGTCCGAACCAATTGATCTCGGAGCACCGTCGAGGGCGCCAACGAGCAGACGAGCCACTCGGCGCCGCTCTCGCGTACCCTTGGCCCGCGGCGGTGGCCGGCCGGGACAAGGCCACGCGAGGACGGCGCTCGGGAATCTGCACTTTATTATTAAGGGTCGAACTGTGATGCGCCAATAGAAAATTAAACAATGCCAACTGCCACTAAGGTATAAGCCGTACGTTTGGTGGTAGCTTTCAAAAATACAAAGGATAACAACAAATATGTATGGATTGTGAAAAAAAGAATAACATTATACTAGCGCCGTTCCAGCAGACTGTGCTAATTGAAGTTCTTTTGTTTGTTAGGTACCCAATACGGTATAATTTTTTTAGTAAATAACCTTGTGTTATTTAGAGGATGGCATATTCAATTTAATAAGACGTCGCACATCTTATAGCCCAAAGGCGATCCAGATGCTTTCAAAGATAGCTCGTTCATCAAGTTGCGATTAGCAGCTTAGAATGAAAGTACATACATAATGGCAGTTAAAAATAACCCTCCTGTTATCGAAAACTCGTCAATATCGAATGGGACCTTATGCAGTTGGGTAATTGTAATTGACCCTCTTCACACTCTCAACGCCAGTAGCTGTAAATGATTGCAGTATAAAACAAAGTCGCTTCCGCTGTATGTTCGCTTAGATCTTTTAAACTGCGCGACGGTTTTTATGCGGATTTCGTCAATAGACAGCGTTATTCAAGAGGAAGGTTTATATGTGTAATGCATGCATATTATAATCCGTGCAAAGCCGGGGCGCTAGTATTTCATAAAAGTTGGTAAAGATTGCCTGCGTATTTTAGGGAAATGTTATGTTAGGTATGTGTATAATTTTTCACATAGGATCGGTTTCTACGACTGATATTCACAAACCCAAAATGCTCAACGCGTATAATCCCAATATATTTGATACACATTTCCATAACATTTAAATACAATTTGCTCGGCGGCGCGCCGCATCCGCCGCAACGAAAATGTATGTTGTTGCTCCAAGGCATCCAATACTAAATGGATATTCCGGAATATTGTCGCGGACATCAGAATTCTCAGGTGTTAGAATGATCATTTTTATGTTGGTGTTTCTCTAGATATGATCGATTCTACTAGGTGGCAGAGCTAAGTAACAACTCTTATATATTTGGTACCCACCGAGCTCATAGTATCGTCGCCGCTATCAAGGCAATGCTTGGTTAGGTTGAAATGGTTTTTTTGATATTGAATTAAAATATCAAACAAGCAGGTGGCTCTTCTGATGGAAAAATAAACCATCGCCTAAAGACACCAAAGATGTTAATGGTCCGTTGCTATCCGTGTAGCAGGATGGCAATGTCACATGCATAATTCTACCGGCTACCTAGAGGGATAGGCATAATATTGAGGCATTTATCGCACAGAGAAT
>DWBA01000479.1:0-13288 GCA_018236825.1 Apodemia zela | reverse complement strand
GTTCAGTGGTTTTGGCGTGATTGAGTAACAAACATCCATCCATCCATCCATCCATCCATCCATACATCCAAACTTTCACATTTATAATATTAATATAGATTAAGGTACAAGTTAACGAGTTGTCTACCAATCTCAAAATATAGTAAGCATTCTCAGTAGTATCAAACAGCATTTTACTCTTACTGGGTGTAGCCGTTAATCGTGTAATTGTAACAGGCAAGTACGGAAGCCGTAAACACGTAGCCTGACACGCCCTTGACTATATTTTCTTATTATACGCGAGTAACAAAATTTTAGCAACAGCAGGTACGACAAGACATATTACAACCCATTCTGAAAAGCAAAAAAAAATATCACAGGACAATAAGATACCTCGTGTTGGTCCGGGCTCCCTTTGAAGAACAAAACCATCTTCCGTTCTGCCAGGTAGTTCGTAAGAGGGGAACAGTTGGCTATGCGAGTCACTGCCATCGTGGCTACTATGTAGTAGATTTCTGCATTGTCTCGTCTGGGTCTGCCCACCTAGACAAGTGGCATATTCACTAGTAGAACAGAAAGATAAATGTATGGATTTCACATAAGCACAATCGAACGCTTATGTCAAATACATACTCGTACATTTAGCTTTCTATTCTACTAGCGTTTTTGCCTCTTGTCTTGGGGGCTGGTACCACAACTTTACCTTTTCCTGTCAGTGGTTGTCACTGTCGTGTTCCGGTTTGGAGGGTAAGGTAGCCGGTAAACTGGTGCATGTGGCATTAAGACCCCGCCACAAGGATAGCAACGTACAATTAACGTCTATAGTGTCTACAGGCAATAGTTGTTTCTTTCCGTCAGGAGAGCCATCTACTTGTTTGCTATATTATGATATAAAATCTCCGTCCGACCCTAAAGAGGCGTACAGGTAGATCGATCGTTAACATTAAAAAATAATGAAATGGTTCTCTATGTAAAAATAAAAAAAATATAGTGTTTTTAAAAACCCAATCGTACTTAAATTCATAACAATACAATATTAGTATTTAATATTTAGCATTTAATTTATAAAGAATTTAATATTTGTAGGTACATTATTAAAGTAAATAAAAATTGCGTAGAAGTAACAAAAATATTGTTGTGGAGATTTTAAATGAATTATAAAATTTCAAAATAATCGTAGAAAAGGTTTGACTTACGAAGTATGCTTATTTTTTCCTAATGTCTTTTATATTTACCCAGTATATACAGTGTGTAAAAAAAACCCTGTCTGATCGTTAAACGTATTGTTTAGTGATATATTATAAAAACTCACTTGTACTTCCAGTTCACTTTAATATTTAGTAATTTTGGTTTAATACATCCAACCGGTTTCGCTAATTAATTAGGTTTGGATGTATTAAACCAAAATTACTAAATATTAAAGTGAACTGGAAGTACAAGTGAGTTTTTATAATATATTAAAATGCAGTTTCACCAAGTACCGACGATGGAAAGTATACATTTCATTGTTTGGTAGCTTAATACAATCATAAATGTTATTATTTTGTGGATTTAGACAAATTATTTTTCCCATTTAAAATAAATTAATCATAAAAGATTAAATATTACTATGGCAATACTAAATATCTACCAAAATGTTCAAAGACGACAGTCGGCTAAATCAATGAGCGGTCGGCTCTTTTGATGCCGTAGCGGCGCGACGTTTATGCGCGGCCATTAATGCGACATGCGACATGATGTTCTCTGTTTAAAATAGTCCCTAAATAGGGAAATTGAAGGTTAAATACGAGTATTCTGAAATCCATAGTACTCGTATTTTTATCTTTATAAATATAATAATTTTATTACTTTTTTTTGATAATGTCATCGGCCTACCTATATGCCCCCTTCGGGTCGGACAGGGTTTTTTTACACACTGTATGTAACCATATTCTGGATGGAAATTTTATAATATGATTAAAGTTAGGAAAATACGATTCCTCAATAAGGAAACAAGTGCAAACTTGAAAGAACGTCACTATGCCAATGAGAATTGCCTTGACACCTCCGTGTTTCACTTCATTAGCTTGACGTCGGGCAATTGTACAAAATAAATGGCAGACCTTGAACACTATACGGTATTTGCTTTTTAGGAAAACAATATATTTTATATTTTCCACGGTCACCAATTTTGTTTTCGGTGTTTTGCCACTTTTACTCGATTAATTTATTAATACCGTCATGCCTATAGCCCCATAGGAGTAGGCAGACTCAGTGGGGTTGCTAGAGAGAAGCGAAAAAATCTTTAAAACCTTATTATAAAAGAACAAAAGGATGTTTAGTATCTACCCAGGACCACGTTTAACGTGCTTTTCGAAGCACGGATAGAGGAAGCTGATTAATTATTATATTAATTATAGTACTTACTAGGTGGTAGAGTTCTGCATTATCTCCCTCGGGTTACTCATTCCTGCCGCAACAGCGGCAGTGCTTGCCACTGTCGTATTCCGATTTGGAGGGTAAGGTAGCCAGCTAACTTATGCATATGGCATTAAGACCATGCCACAAGGATATCAACGCACCATTAATATCTTTGGTGTCTATAGGCGAAGGTTTTCTCTTTCCATCAAGACTTGTTTGCTATTTTATGGCATAAAAAGTAGGTATAAGATAATATGAATTTGAAGTCCGGTCGGCAGGCCTGGGTATCAAACCCAACTCAATAGTCAGTCGCTCTGTGCTCTGACCTGTGTCTGTCGGTAACTGATACACGGTGACACTTATGCTTTGTTATTGGGCAGACGTGTAACCAGACAACAAAACAGTTGGCAGCTCCTGGCAAGTTATCTTTTTCTAATATTTGGAAAATATATTCAAAATTGCCGACCCTAGGATTTGAACTTAGGACCTTATGTTTCTATAAGCCGGTAAACCACTGAAGCTGCATAAAAAATAATTTAAAAATTAACATACACAATATAAGTATTTAAAAGAAAATGTTTTCTCATTGTTTTTGTAGCCAATTAAGCTATTAGTACCAATGGAAAGTAACAAGCTCGTTTCTAACTTAGTATCTTCACGCCTGTATCCCCGTAGTGGTAGACACCCACAATTAACCGAAAATACTTAGTCCCACTATATGATAGGTGGCAAGCCTGACGCCAAACGGGTACTTTTTCAATCCCGGGCAACATTGTCACAGGAACGTTGTTTTTAAGAGAAAACTAAAACAACACATTTTTGAATTTCCCGACCCGGGAATTGAACCCGGGACTTCATGTGGTCAACACTTTCACCGGACCACTAGCCTACATAAGCGATTTCTGTATTAAAATAATTTAAACGCAGTAAAGCCTACATAAGCCACTAGCCAAAAGCCTACATAAACCACTAGCCTACATAAGCGATTTCTGTATTAAAATAATTTAAACGCAGTAAAGTGGCAATAACTGTCTTCCATCTCATGTTTGTCTGGAACCCAGATTAAGATTGTTACAAATTTACAATTATATCCTCTAAAAAAACCAAATCGGTTAATAAAAAATAATTATAATAATATGGCTGGACAAATTAGGTACATGAATCGATCTAGCCCCAAAGTAAGTAAATTATTTGCTTGTGGTATGGGTGTTAGTCAATGATACAAATACATAAAATTACATACATAAATACTTTTATATATTTAATAAACACACAAACCCAGACAAACATACAAACATCTATCACACAAATGTCTGTCCCTTCTGGGAATCGAACCCGAGCCCCATCGATTGGTAGTGAGGCCGCGTTCCGATCCGGTAGTAGCTGTAATTTGACAGCTGTAATTTGGTATTGGGTAATTTGACATTTATGCTTAGCTTACGCCTCGTGGAAAATGTTTCTGCTATTTTTTATATCTAATAAGATAGCAAACAAGCAGATGGCTCTCCTGATGGAAAGAGAATGGCAATGGTGCGTTGCTATCTATGTGGCGGGTTCTTATAGCCACTTGCATAAGTAAGTTTACCGGCTACCTCACCCTCCAAACCGGAACACGACACTGACAAACACTGACGCTATTGCGGCAGTAATAGAAAGGGCGGTGGTACCAGATCCAGGCGAAACAATACAGACCTCTACCACTTAGTAGCCACGATGGTAGTGACTCGCATAGCCAATCATTCGCCTCTTACCAAAGGGCTGACAGAACGGTAGATAGTCTATTCTTCAAAGGGAGCCCGGACCAACACGGGGTAACTTATTTTCCTGTGATATTTATTTATTTACTTTTGCTTTTCAGGATGGGTTGTAATATATCTTGTCGTCCCTGCTGTTGCTGTTGTATACCGTGTTTATGCTGCGATTGCTGCAGTCCCCCGCCAACGCAAGTCGTACATCACACAACCGTGGTCACTGCCCCACCACCACATCGACCGCCGCCGGGGAGACACGAACCACCTCCACCATATAGATAATTAATTACCGTAACGATTTTAATTTATAATATAATACTGCAATTTCCCTATTTCTACCTACTTTGATTTCCCTATTTCTCGGCAACCCTTTATCTAATTTTAAGGCCTACCTCTACCTTATAGGTAACTAGCTGTTCCCCATGACTTCATTCGCGTGATCCAAAAACATTATTTCTCTTTGCTCACTCGGGTTAAAAAGTAGCCTATGTCACTCTCCATCCCTTCTACTATCTCTCCCTCTCTCTAACTATCTCCACTTAAAAAATCAAGTCAATTCGTCGCTCCGTTTTGCCGTGAAAGACGGACAAACAAACAGACACACACACATATACACTTTCCCATTTATAATATTAGTATAGATTGTAACAACTAAATAATTTAGTGTTTAATATTGCTTCGAACAACTTCAATTTCTTTTTTTAAATTAGTGTGTTTACCTCTGAAACCTCTATTTCATAAAGTCGATTCCATGTCCTACGTCTGCCTTAGGTTTACGTACAGTGTGTAAAAAAACCCTATTCGATTGTCAAAGGCATTGTTTAGTAGCCTAACACAATTATGTGCTATTATTCTGCGAATATACGCTGGTAAATTTTCGCCGTTCCCAATAAATGATCTTCAATGATATTTCAAATATTAGAATGGCAACCCAAAATGGCTGACAAAAAATGACGACGGATAAAAAAGTGATTGCGAGGCCGCACCCGTTTACTCGACGGAGTGTTGTACAGTTCGAAATACTCGCAAAATTTTAGCGAAATTGAGGGTTAAATACGAGAATTTCAAAATACCAGAATGTTTTTATTTTTATAAATATAATCAATTCATTTCTTTTTTGATAATATCATACATATATATACTCCTTTCGGGCCGGACAGGGTTTTTTTACAAGCTGTATTTGATTAATTAATGTAACTATTTTAATTAATTCAACGCTACAGTTTTGTTCATATTTATCATAGGATAACAGACAAGCAGATGGATTTTTTAATTTAAAGAAGATTTAAAAAAGAAATTGAATCTAAATTGAAATCTTTTTCATCCGATGGAAAAACGGAGATTATCAGATTGACATATATGTATGTTTTTGGAATTGGATAATATTTGAGTATGATAATCTATTTACGCGCCTAAGCACGTGTACTAAATTTTGTAAGTGTTTGCATGTTTCCACGAATTGCTAGGAACTAAAAGCTATATCAAGATAATTTCTTTTTGATTTAAATCAGGTACATTCAAACATAGTAAACAGTTTAAATTTCATCAAAATCGGTTCTGTAGTTTTTAAGATATGGGTATAGTTGAGAAATACATATTTGAAGAAGAAGAAACAAGTTGAGATAAGTTTTGTTTATATTAAACCAAATAGGCGAGACTGTAAATTATAACGCATTTCTCATAGTACGATTATGAGGTTCGGTTATATATCATTTAATTCTGTCACATCAGAGTACATATTATACTTGTATTCTTTATGGAGCCTTTTCTATACGTTATAATATAATAACTAAATCCATGCATATAACGAAATGCTCCCTTATTTGACAGAATTAAATATTTCCCGTTTCTTACTTTTATCTTGCTGGGACAGAGATAGTAATAAATTAAAATTAATTTAGACGAATCACAACAGTATGTTTATCCACTGTATTCTTATGGTCTTTACAAATCTTTAACTAACTTTTCTTAAAGAAAATTTAAGAAATTTAAAGATCTAAAGAATCTGTGTATTTTTTATCTAATAAATAGGAATAATTACAAAATGTAATATAAGTACCCCCTTTTATTGGTTGATTTATGAGTACAAAATGTTGAAGGATAATAAATTCAAACATTACAAGGATGAAAATAATTTCTCAAAAATATAATTTGTTGTATCAGTTCGGGGCTACATTATCGGGCGAAGATTCGTGAAGCGTTGTCTCGACAAAACTTGCGGCCAAGTATAGTATTTACCATATATAGTATTTAGTCTGTGCTTGCGGCGTAACACGAAACATGTCGAAGTTCGAACTCACGTAGTTATAGCGGGTCAATCAATCCCAATCTATTGATAACTGCATAAGCGTACATATAGCTGTACGCTTATGCACTTATCAAAACATAGGGCAAAATCATGTGTCTAAAAACTAGGTCTATCTAGCTTCAGCTTACGATGCACATCACTGAAAAAAAAACGAGATGGGCTTAATATTTCTAGTTTTCTGTAGAACACCGACAGAAGGGCGGAGCCCTTCCGTTAGGCTGAATGATACACGTTTCAGCGAATTGGTAGGCCATACACATTGCAACAACGCGAATCTTCGTCGTATCACGATAATGTAATCATGACGTTAGAAATATTCAGCACGACTTAAGAATGAAGAAAATTATTAATTCAGTGTTAATTGTTTTAAATAATGAGATTGGAACGATACATTTTATACAACTTAATTTAAACCTGTACGAATTTTCAACAATTGGTATTCTAAAACCTTTATTGGTAATCTAAGTTAAAAAAATATGGCATTCATCTGTACTTAATTGAAATAATTTAAAATATAATTTTAATATGTAATATTTATATAAATATGTTTTAGTTTAAATCTTTAATGTGTTAATGGCTATGTTTTTATATTTTAGAAAATAATGATACCTAATAATTAAGTGATACAATAATATATGAACGTCTATGGTAATATTATTTAGAGGGCTATGAATTTATTGTAATATATTAAACATTCTTGTAGTAAAAATAAATATACTTGAATTTCTAATTTTATTTCTGTATTATTTAAAAATAACATGTCGACAAGACTTTTTAGAAAAAATAATAAATAATGCACTTGTACTTTTGTTTCACGACCGCGACATACAGACGTTTATTTATTTTACAGCCAATTCTCGACCTGCCGGCTTAGAATACGCAGCGCGTGATACTGTCGAGATCGATAAAACAGGTTTGGTTCGAGTTTGACCAATAAGAATCGCGCGTCGCGTCGAATCAACAAAATATTAATTCTTCTTATTGGTCAAACCTGTTTTGTCGATCTCGATTTTTATCACACGCTGCGTATCCTAAGCCGGCTGGGCGTTATTCCGAGCGGGCTGGATATTGTAGCTTTTTTTAATATTACTGGACAAATTACGACGCCTTCTGAAGGGGAACGAATTTCAAAAGTCCACATGACCTGTATATTTATAATCTTCGTTATATACAGGTCATGTGGATCCAGTAAAATTAAACAGAATATTGCTTAACTACATAGTCAACGAAATTAGTGTAGTAATATTCAAAAATTATGGTCACCGCGCGGGTGTAAGGCGCGCGCTTTGACTCACATGCTCATGACGGCTAATCGCAGATTTTTAACAAATGAACTTCGGTATCTATACGCGGGTGTCCATACATAAACATTTTTATTAAATTATTAGGTCAAAATTTACGTACATATTTTTTACATATTCAGTATCAGAATTGAGTAATGACTACTGCCCCCCTATTCACAAACACAATGTCAATCAGTCGAAGTGCATAAAACTCTTAAGAGATCTTACACACATACACATGTATTGTGTAACGTCGCGTTGTGCTACGACGTGGCATAATGTGTCAGAAAATGTGTAAGAGCCTTAAACGTTTCGACTCGATTGACGTTTGTTACGTGAATCGGGCCCCTGAACCTCCTTCAGCATGTATAATCTTTTACCAATCAACCTGTATACGATGCTACTGATTATTATCACTAATGTATACACAAGTAGCTCGTGTACTTTCTCTCGTGTTTAACATTTTGACCTCAATTTCTAATCGGTCACAACTCACAAATAATACAGTTAGATATAATATTTTCCTCGTGTTGGCCTGGGCCATTCTACCCGGCAATTTGTAAAAGGCGAACGAGTGTCGAGTAGTAGCCCAAAGTCACTACTATCATGATCTGGGTAGTAGTGTTTCGCAGTGTCTCGTCAATATTTGTAACTCTCGTGATCAGGTTTGGAGGGTAAGGTAGACGTAAACTTTTGCATTTGCAGTTCTTTGAGGAAAAGAGCTGATTAGATTTTGTACTCAATTGGTACATTATTCTGGAAGTTATTTAAAAAAAACATTGCTTTTCCAATATTTATCTTGCGGTTTTTACAAAATTTCACAAAATCTAAGCCAAATTGGTTCAGATTTTCAGGAAATCTAAGTTTGGCGGAACTCGATCGATGCCATCAACCGCGTTTCGATAAGTCAAACCGTTCAAAAGTTATGAGATGTTTACACACACACATACACACACGCACGCACGCGCGCCCACACACACACACACACACACACACACACACACACACACAAACACACACACATACATACATATAGATATAGTGACGTCGTCGCGAAAATATTCGGAAAAGATTCCTAGGACCTCAAAACATAGAGATCCGGCAAAAACTCGATTTTCGAAAATCGGGGCAAAATCAGTAACTTCCTTAGACTAGTATTAACGTACTAACGTAGCCGGTAGCGGGAAGTTAAAAATTTTAGCGAAACAATGTTTTTTCAAATAACTAACAAATGAATATGCTGTTTGACAATAAAATCTTATTAGCTCTTTTTCTTGAAAAACTACGTCCAATGACGCAAATCGGTTGCATTAAAATCGGTTTTTCCTTTCGGGAGTATCGTTTACGAAAAATTTTGTCAAGTGTGTTTTCGAAATAACTTTGAGATTCTACAATATGTTACTACAGAAACTGTGTCGGATGCTGTTTGAAAAATCAAAATTGAATCAAGTGTCCAAAAAATCCAGTTCAGTCCAATCCAGTCCATTTCAATTAATTTTGAAATTATGTTGTTTTCAATAAATTGTGACTAATAATATATACCGATTGATTTTAAAATCGAATTAGCTGTTCTTGAAATATTGCGTCAAATACCGCACATGGGTTCAAAATCAATTGATTCTCTCGGGAATTAACAAAAAAAATTTGTTTTTTCGACATTAATTTGACATTGCCTTACTGTCGACTTAATGCCGTTCGAAATATCAAAATCTATTATCGTATTCAAGTTATACAGCTTCTGAAAAATGTAGTATTGTTATTTTTTAACTCTTTGAGCTTAACAGGGTTCCGTACGTCAAAAGGAAAAAAATTTTTGGTCGCCGTCTGTCTGTCCATCCGTAAATTCATGAATATCAACACACAATTAATATATTTGGTGTCTATAAGCGATGTTGTCTCTTTCTATTATGAGAGCCATCAGCCATCGGATTTCCCTATAGGCGGAGTAGGCCCGGGCCTAGAGCGGCCTAATTTAGTGGGCAGCAAAGTTTGGGGGCAGCTACGATCTTTAGATTGTGATGGTTTGATAAACTAAAGTCGCTACTCAAAAAGCCAGACAAAAGAAAATTTGTGAAAACGATTCAGTGTTACAAATAGAAATGGTAAGAATCAGTATCTGAAATACTGATTGAGATAATTTAATTATTTACTGACCATCGCCTCTGTAGTCTAGTGGTCCGGTGTCGGAATTGACCACACAAGGTCCCGGGTTCGAAACCCGGGTCGGGCAATTTAAAAAAAAAAAGTTTTTTTCAGTTTTCTGATAAAATCAACGTTGCCCGGGATTGGAAGAAGTGCCCGGTTGGCGATAGGCTTAGCCACCTGTCACGTTGTGGGACCGAGTACCTTCGGCTAATCGTGGGTGCACTGGATGTACCTCTGCCTACCTCTTCGGGGATACGGGCGTGAAGATACTTTTTTTACCAGTAGGTACGCCTCTGTGCATCTGTAGTTTAGTGGTCCTGTGTCGGTGTTGACCACATGAGGTCTCAGGTTCGATTCCCGGGTCGGGCAATTAAAAAATGTGTTTTTTAAGTTTCCTGATAAAAACAGAGTTGTCTCCGATTGGAAAAGTGGCCGGTTGGTGATATCACATTGTGGGACTAAATATCTTCGGCTAATTGTGTGTGCACTATTTGTACCTCTGCCTACATCTTTGGGGATATGGGCGTGAAGATAATTTTTTACCGGTACATTTGTAATTTATATTTACCATACGATAACAATGTAATAAAATGAAAATGTAATAACAGTATAAAACCTACCTTTTCTCGAACAACAATATTTCGCACCTCGTTCAGAAATTCAATGGCAGTTATAAATAGGCAGAATATGATGCCGACGATCAAAACAACAAAGGCTCCCATTAAATTAACCATTTCCAAATCCCCTTCGACGTCACTTTCATCCGTTTGTCCCTGTTGGAATTTTAGAACGTTATATTATAATAGAACTCTGTAGCATCGAATCGTTAATTTTCCAGTAACATTTTTTTATATCATAAGATAGCAAACAAGGAGATGGCTCTCCTGATGGAAAAAGGCAACCATCGCATAGGCGATGGTTACTATACTCATCCAATTGTTTTTCACATTCAATTGTAAGCCCATATTCTTACAATCATCATTCATAACTGTGTTTGATGATTAACCAGTGTTTGAAGTTCAGATGGGGTGGAGGCTCAAAGTAAAGAATCATCTGTGTAAAGCAGGCAGTTTACCACCAGATAAGCTTAAAAATTTTGAATAGGCACGCCAGTGATAATGTAGCGTAAGATTTGAAAAGATTTTATAAAATCGGTCCAGTAGTTCTCGAGTTTATGTAGCAGTAGTTCCATTACAGACAAACAAATCTTACACCTTCATAATATAAGTGTCGATTAGCTTACGATATAAGTTATGCTCCTTAGCAATCAACATCTATATTTTTTACATGTATCGGAAAATATGAAAATCTCGAATTGCACAACAATCATCGTAGTACTTATTACATCTATTTACATAGCAATAAGCAAATAAGTTATTATCTTTGTGGAGTATGTATCTAATCAGGAACTAGCCTTAGACGTCCGCGTGGTACTTACAGAAGTGTTACGTATTTTGCACTATATTTTTTTTCTTTTCTGCATTGCACATTAGACAAGAAAAGTGATTATAATGAAAAAATCTGTATATTCCGTCCGTGTTCCTACTAATTATTTTCTTGTTGTAGTTTTGCGTTATCTGGATAAGTTTTAGATATAGTTAGGCACGCCAGGTGTCATATATATCTAAACACTGAATATTTTTTTGTGTAGATAAATACTTGCTATACTATCCTCTTAGAAGGCAGATGATTGAATTATCCCTACTGTACGGTTTAATAAAGGACGGGCACCCTAAACAAATCAAATGTAAACACAACCTTCCATTTGCGCCTGCGAATGTTTGTCCAACTTTACATAATATTGAACAAACATTGACATTGTTTTTGTAATTCAGTATTTATCGGGAAAATAATACTGACAATTTGGCAAACGATTTCAAAAATGGATTCTTCTCTTGTAAACAATAGGATATGAGTTTGATGCATTGGGTTATTATAGTGGAGGTTTCAAGAGTTAAAAAAAATTTAAAAACTTTTGAAAATTTTTCAAATTTAGTGGTTTATAGTAATTGAAAAAGTAAGGCATTGTTTTATATCATGTTAGGGTGAAATTGTCTTGATGATGTTGCTGAGAAAGAAAATGGTGGCAACCAAGTTACACTGGAAGCCAAGTCTCTTAAAATGTATTTTTATTGGATCTTCGAAAAAATAAAAGGGACACTATTATTTGATCCTCTAAAATATTTATTGATCTATTGTAAATGAGTACTTAAAATAAAAGAAGTATTTTTTATGTTTGATTTCTATACTGATTAATTATTGTTTATAAATAAGTATATGAATAATAATATAAGTAGATCTACGGTTAAATTAATAACTTTTTTGAAATGAGTAGTTTAAACATTAACAGTAAAACGTTTAAAATATAAAAAATATTAATTAAGGATACCTACCTTCTTTAATATTTTTGATATTTTTTATATAGGTAACACACAAAATTTAGCTCTGTCTTTTTGAAAAAAAAAATCAGCTATTAAAACACTTGTACTGTTTCACACTAATGTAAAACAGTACAAGTGTGTTAATCGATCAATATTATCTTAAAATGGAGTTTCACCTAGTGCCGACGATCAAAAGTGTAGAAATGGAATTTATTGCTTAGAATACGTTTACGGCAGACAATTGCAAAACATATCCGTCATTCAAAGATAACTATTCGAGATCTTACTTAATATGTAAAACTTATCACCACAAGTCACGTTTTTAATGCTTAATTACTAAAGTTACCGAAATTACATATTTTGAAGATGAATTTTAAGCGAAATATAATATCTGCAGTTATAACTTTCTTTAAAATATACATTGTATAATAAGCAATTAGGAAAAATTAAAAAAAGGGTTTTTCAACATTAATTAGATAGTTTCAACTAATTTATTGTGCAGGCGTTCAAGCGCTATTGGCGTAACTTCGTTGAATGCCGTTCGATAGATCAAAATCGATCATCGTGTTCAAAATATACAGCTTTTCAAAAATTAAAATACTGTAATTTATAACAAACTACAGATTTTTAAACTCTTTGAGCTTCTAATCTTCTTTTATGTGTAGATATTATATTGGTTAATCTTTTGAGCATAAAATACCTCAATTTAGCGAAAAGTATCAACAGGTTTACAGACTTTTTTATATTATCATATGTCAGTGAAATTAAACTTAAATTCGCTGTAGATAGCCACAATGTACAGCGAATTGGAAAAAAACAATAAACTTATTTTTATCTACAATATAAAAATCAGATAAGCTGTTAAGAATTAGATATTAGTAAGAACTCTTTTTACCAGTGAAAGCATTTCTTCTATATTTAATCTATTGCATCAAAAAACTGGTTTGATAAAATATAAGTTTTCGCTATATATTATTTTTATTATATTTATTATAACATTAGAAAATTAAATGTGTAGTTTCAACAATCACTCTGAACAAA
>DWBA01000478.1:0-13291 GCA_018236825.1 Apodemia zela | reverse complement strand
TGCCGGGAATCGAACCCGGGCCCCATTGATGCGCAGTCAGGTTCGCTAACCACTCGACCAACGGGGCGGTAAATAATAGACAGTCTGCAGTTTTATTTTTTTACTGTTATATTTGATTTCGAAAATATTTTTGTATTTTAAGAGGGTCATACGGACGCAGAGATGATGGCGCTGGTCTCCGAGATGGAAATGATGAAGATGATCGGCAAACACGTCAACATTATCAACTTGTTAGGGTGTTGTACGCAAGATGGTCCACTTTACGTAATCGTGGAATACGCACCTAAAGGCAACCTACGGGAGTTTCTAAGGAACCACAGACCAGGAAACAGGTAAAATTATAAAAGACATACTAAACTATAAAATGTTATTCTAATATCTATTTTGGTAAGGTACTCTTTTTGACAAATAACGATATGACATATAAAGATTTTTTAATAAAACGAGGATGGTTCTTACGGAGGGAAAAGGTTACGGTTAGAAGTGAAGCCTCTTCTACAAGTTTATTTCTCGAGAATGATTTTATTTCGATATAATACGCATAAACGAATTCAGGCATTCGAATCGATAATTGATCAAAATTAAACTATATCTAAGCTCTTTAGAATACTGTTAGTATAACACTGCTTCATTAGTAAAGACCGTAAAGGCCAGTAGTTTATTACGATGCCGGTCGCGATGGTTGTTGTGGAAGTTGTTACTACTCAAAATAAAAATTGTTAATAAATTTGAATGTCTTCTGGTGAATTTCATAAAGTTGTTTTTATATAATGTTATTTGTATAAAAATTATTTGTCGTCATTCAATATCATTTCAACGCAGTAAAACTGCAACAACTGACATATCTCTAGAACCCTGAATCAGATCTTCACTAAATAATAATGGGACAAAACGGGAAGTATACCCTCCCAAATAAAAACGACTTTTCTAAATCGTTTCATAAATGATTGAACTCTGAGGTAACATACCAAAAACCTACAACAGAAACTAGAACTTCCTTCTTTTTGAAAAGACTGTTGACAAAAATAAATTGTTTTTTTCAACAATTTAAAATTTAGTTTTATACTCAATTCCAGGTATGAATCGACTACAGAAGATTTTAAAGATAAGAAAACGCTTACACAGAAAGACTTAGTTTCCTTCTCTTATCAAGTGGCTAGAGGGATGGAATATTTAGCATCTAGAAGAGTAAGTATTCTATCATTACCGACCACCGTAAACTAAGAGAATATTAAAAAACCTTAGCTCGTAATTTCAAGATGAAGTTTCTACATCTACACACGCTTATATCTGAGAGTCCGGCTTCTTGCTATCGGCATATTAAGTCTATTAATTTTGTTCCAATTTGGAGTGTAAGGCAGTCAGCTCCATAGTCCATATGCCACACGGATGGCAACATACCATTAACACCTTTGGTGTCTACACGTAGGTGATGGTATCAATCATTAGAGCCATTTGCTTGTTTGTTATCCTATGATATAAAAAGACTTTTGATGAAATTTGGCATAGAGATATATAAAAATCCGAAGTCAAACATCGGCTTTTCTTCAAAAATCAACTCCTAACCCAAGGTAGGGAATAAAAATTTGTATGTAAAACTATATCGAAGACATGTTAATGTACTCGCGGGGGAAGCTGCGCGAATCAGCTAGTTTATAATAATTTTAAATATTTCCAGTGTATACACCGGGATCTAGCAGCGCGCAACGTCCTGGTGTCAGACGACTGCGTGCTAAAGATCGCAGACTTCGGACTCGCCAAGGACGTCCACAACAACGACTACTACCGTAAAAAGACTGAAGGACGACTGCCAGTCAGATGGATGGCTCCCGAGTCTCTGTATCATAAAGTCTTTACAACGCAGACGGACGTGTAAGTTAAATTATACTTGATCTAACTGAACGAGGGACTTCGTTGTGATATTTTGTTTTTATATTATAAGATAGCAAACAAGCAGATGGCGCTCCTAATGGAAGAAAATAACCTTCGCCTATAGACACTAAAGATGCCAATGGTGCATTGTTATCCATGTGGCGAGGTGGTAATGCCACTTACATAAGTTTACAGATAAGTTAGCTTATCTGCTGCATGCTGGTTTAGAGGGTAAAGTAGCCATTATACTTATGAATGCGGGATTACCATTCTGCCACATGGATTGGTATACCTCAACGTAACGTCTATAGGCCATTAACATCTTGTGTGGCTCTAGGTGATAATTTCTTTTTCCATCAGGAGAGCCATGTTCTTGTTTGCTATTGAATGGTAAAAAAAATAAACTGTGTTGCTTTCTTGCCAGGAGTGGCACTTTATAGCCCCAAGTAGCGCTATCTTGCCCCGAATGGCGCTACCTAACCCTGAGTAGTGCTATCTAACCCTGGGTCGTGCTATTTCGGCTTGAGTAGCGCTATCTCGTCCTAAGTGGTGCTTTATTACCCCGAGTGGTGCTATATAAATTTGGGTTGCGCTATCTAACCCCAAGTGGCGCTTTTTAACCCTGAGTGGCCCGATCTAATTCCGCGCGATGCCGCAGGTGGTCGTTCGGCGTGCTGCTGTGGGAGGTGATGACGCTGGGCGGCACGCCGTACCCGGCGGTGCCTGGACAGTACATGTACCAGCACCTCAGCGCCGGACACCGCATGGAGAAGCCGCCCTGCTGCAGCCTCGACATGTAAGTACACCCTTCAGACTTAATATTTTTTACTCGAATTCACCTTTACAGACACTCATTAAAATGAGTCAATAATTTTATGGTTTCTATTGGACCAACATACACTTGCCAAATTAGGAAGTGTCAGGACTGTCTAGTTTTTATGAGGTTTTTACTTATATTCAAAGTAACTTGCCCCCGAGTGTCAAACAAGTTTTTGAGTCTGCTTGACTTCGCTGAAAGATCACTTCAACTCACGCGCGCTCCCTCCCTTCCTTCCCTGCCGTCGTTTCGTTTTTTTTTTATAAAACGAAGTCAGTGATGGCTGAGCGATATCATAATTTTAATTGGGTCATTCAGGATTCATGGCGTAATAATAATCACACACAAAATTATGAGTCTACGTGTAATTCTGCATGCTATTATAAATTGGAAGTTTCTTTTTGGACGAGTGCCCCAGTTGGTGTCCAAAACCAAACTGAGCACTGCACAATCTTCACTTTCAATACGACTCTTTCCACGTGCCGCAATAACAATAACAACTGTAACCATGGTGTTTGTCACTCTCTTAGCTCGCAAGCAGACCTTCTCCTGACGTAAAAATGTAACTGTCACTTATAAACCACAAAGATACATACATATCTTCACGCCAAAACCAAAGTATTTTCATAACGCTTTCATTTTGACCGCGTTATTCTACTTTCATACCTTGTCTGGCATAACCAGCTTTCACTTCCATAAAATAGCGTGTTGTGGGCAAGCACAGAATTATTCAGGATTAGGCATTTTGAAGTAGTTTCCCTAACGCTCCATTGTCCCAGTTCCCCGCACACACTCTTTTCTATAGAGGTGTGCCTTCTATTACTGCCAAAAAATACATCTAAGATTTCGTCCAATTATTCCAACATTATATCATCAACCACAACTCTTCCATCCGTTCAGGTTACTTCCCTTTCGTACCTTGGTTTTTTTTGCACCTTGGCATTCAATTGTAAGTCCATGTTCTAACAATCTTCTCTCATAACCGTGATCAGTTTTTTGAGCTCAGATGGAGTTGAACGGATGTAATGCCACATGTATAACTTTATCAGCTAACTTACCCTCCAAATGGAACACGATAGCGACAAGCACCGACCCTGACATTTTTGCAGCAGAAAACGGTAAGCTCGAGACTGTTGTGGTACCAAACCGGGGCCAAATATTGTAGAAAGAAAAACTTTGACGGGGGCCTGGATTTTTGAACTGAAACAGCCAAAATTGCGGATTAATTTTCTAAGAAGTCCAGCTTCTATATTGTAAGTTACATACATTTTACGATACATAAACTTACAAAACTACAATTTTTCCAGATACATGCTGATGAGAGAGTGCTGGTCTTTCTCTCCCGGCGATCGGCCTTCATTTACCGAACTGGTCGAGGACTTGGACAAAATATTAACAGTAACAGCAAATCAAGAGTATTTAGACCTTGGACTACCACAGTTGGATACACCACCGTCCAGTTACGATGGCTCTGGTGATGAAAGTGACAGTGAATTTCCTTTTATTAAATAATACCAAAAATAAAAACATTACAGTGACTAAATATTTACGGCATTCGTAGTGTTGTGAAACTATGAACGTGTATGAAATATACTCGATACAAACAGTTTTGCGATTTAATGAATATTGAGAAAAGATTTGGACAGTATTGTGATTTACTGAATCTTCCTGACGGAATCTCTCGCTAGATACGTGCTTAGTGCATTTATAAACACGTGAACTGTTTGTATTTAATGAATATTCAAAGAATTCTCAACGAATATCAACGAAAATTGAAGAAGTGCTAACAGCATGAAAGTAATGTGTAAGAAAACTTTGAATAAAATCCAACTTAAATTTAATAATAATTGTGAATTGTGAAAATTTCGTCAATTTAAAAACAAAATTAAAACTATTTTTATGAATCCAAGAAAGAACTTTGTAAATGTTAGCTATACCAATTTATGTTGTATCTATTCATATTTATATTTCATTGGGTGGTACCCGGTGTATTGTTACCATAGAAATTCTTTTTTACTTGCTTTTGCTGGTATGATACGCTCGCCACCTACTGTAAACATTTGTACTTCAGATAACCTTGCGTAAGCGTAAGGCAATTTTGATCAAATGTTTGTCATAATCGATTAAAATATGGCAGCTCATAAAATGCGAACAAATAAAGTCGTCGTCAGCTTGACTAATCAAAAATCACGATTTTTGTTGAATCTGTGTACTCTAACTATGGAGTTTTGACCTGAAATTATACTCATAATTAATCGAATTTCCCATCTAGATGTTAGATTTATACTTGTAGATGTATTGTATTTCCCACCTTCTCTGTGTTTGTAAAATTTAAATCCTGATTCGGTTTGTTTGCTGAAAAAGAAAGAAAGTTAAAAAAGTTTAAGATATGTCATTTTATTAATTACGTGTAAGGTATTTTGCGGAAATCCAACTTTTTAGAAACTGAGGGAATGTTGCCAACGACGGTGAGATCCATCTTTGGTTTGTCGGCTATAGTAATGGTTGGTGGTGGAAGGTAGGTAGTGTAGGTAGTGAACTGATGTGACTATGGACGTTTAGGAACATGCGTGATGATAATTTAATTTTCCGATCAACTAATGAGTTATTTAATTTTTAATTTAGTCGGTTCGTAAAAAATGACAATTTATTTTTTACTGTTTTTTTAATTTTATCATCAAAAATAAAAATAGTAGAATCAGGAATCTCGTTCTGTAAATATTTGCAAATGGTAATGGATGAATCATCTAGTGAATAATTAGGAAGGTAATATATTTATTTGACTGAATGTAATTGAATTAATGTTAAGTACTATATAGCAAAATTATTTTTACAACTTTTATATATATTTTAATAAATTGTCCTCGAATTCTAAAAATATGTGGTTTAAAAATGATTTTTCTAGGACTGTTGAAACGATTTATTATGGCCAAACCAATTTTTGAATAAACTAAAAATCTTTTAAATCTAAATCTAAATTTGAATAAATTTCAAAGAAAAAATTCAAATGAAATACGCCCAACAACCCAAAAAATAATTTTAAATAACTTTTACCATTGTATATAATTTATGGTGTATGAAAAGATTTTGTTTCAATTTTGAAAACCAAACGTTTGCAGTTGCAAATTTAGCTCGTAGTATAAAAGTTATAGAAATAAAATCAAACACAATCCTTAAATTTACTCATGATTAATATTTAATTTCTAGATTAAATAAAATTGATATCGTTTGGTAAAACATATATTTTACCAAACGATATGATAGATATATTATGAAGGATAAACGTTGTAAATACGTATTTGTGTAAATATTTATTATAGTACCAAAGCTTGTTATATTTGACGTATTACATAAAAGTATTATTAAACCATTAAAAGGAAGCATATTATGTTTAAGGTAAGTAAATGTATCGACGTAAGATATTTTAAGTTACATTAGTGTCAAGCATTTTGTATATTTACCATTTTATTTGTTATTAGATTATATCAAAACAATTTATTTTCTGAAAGCATGGATGGATATTAAAACAGATCTAGTCTTTAATCATAATAAAAGTTTCACATTTGTAGGGCGGCAACAGCATGCATGAGAAATTTCATACTTTTATTTTGATACAAAATAAAGCAGGTCTTGATTGGAATAGTTCAAAGACTTGTGATTATGTACAAAATAGTGTTGTTTATTCTTTATCATTTCATTGTAAATATGATAATAAAATATTACTCGTTACTTTATGTTAAAAAAAGATGGAAATCTTTGGATCAGTCTGTTTCTAATGATGTTTAAAAGAAAGAAAAATACATTTTCACATTTGTTGTCACTGTCGAATTGTACTTAATTAGATTTTAAGAAAATACTATGTAAATAGCACATTGATATAAAGGTATACCTACCTATAATTGTGTATACCTACCGAACTCATTCCGTACCTTGAGCGAGAATTGAGTAAAGTAATTATAAAAAAACGTTGATAATAATAAAGCAAAATCTAGAGATAGCTTTATACGGAGCAGTTCGTTACATTTAAATAATATTGAAATGGACAAAGTTTTTATTTTACATTTGTTTGCAACATTGTGTCATCATAAGAATCAATGTTATTAGTTTCAGACAAAACACAATATTTTGTAGAACTTACCCACATAAGTCAAATCAATACGATGCAGTTTCACCAAGTGCCGACGATGAAAAATATAAATTATACCGTAGGTTACTAGTCCAATCAGGA
Source organism: Apodemia zela (assembly GCA_018236825.1). Taxonomy (NCBI): domain Eukaryota; kingdom Metazoa; phylum Arthropoda; class Insecta; order Lepidoptera; family Riodinidae; genus Apodemia; species Apodemia zela. The sequence goes on along the minus strand of DWBA01000478.1, from coordinate 6,374 downwards.
GAAAAATACAGGATATTTTGTAAGAATAAATCAATACATAAAACCCTTAAATATAATTTAGTATATATACCTAATGATTCTTAAAATATTATTGGATATGAGAAAATTAATGGTTTCCTATTAAATTAAATTCCTATTCCTCATTAAGCAGTATTAATTATTGGTTTAAGATTTGAAAGCGAGAAAAAATTTTTGCAAACATTATTGGAATAAATTTTAAAAACCAAAAGAAACACTGGCTTAATAATTGGGTCCTGGTATCCCTTGTGCGTAACAACCGCACTAGTCAGCACATGTTATCTACAAAATAAATTTTCATAAAGTCACAACGTGATGTTTATTTCATAAATATTTATATATACCGTTGTAAATAAAAAAAATAAAAATATTTAAATTTTTTAATTTTATTTTTTTCTTAAAAATATTTTGAGAAAAATATACAAAATTTATATCAAAGCGACATCTTTAGGCTTTACCCTGTTAAATTGTATTACAGCAATATGCAATAAGGCGAAAGTAAATTCAAAATGAACAAAAAACATGTAAAACATATTTTATAGGTAACTATAAGTATTTGTAATTTACATTTTTAGTGGTTATAGGTGCAATAAAGTGCCTTAAGAAAATGATTTAAAAAAATCATAAAAATTTGTCCCACAAACATATATGCAATTATTGCGTTGGCAATTTATTTAAAAAAATATTCATTTTGATAAATGTGTGTCAAATCTTGTTTGTATATCTGAATGTATTATTGTATGATTTAAGAAATGATGCGAATATAATAAAAGACTAAGTACAAATATGATGTTGTATTTATTAGTAATTCCTCATTGTTTAACCAAAGATATCAAGCCAAAAAACAACGTGATTGAAAAGACGAACAACGAATGTTTCATATAATAACCTTTGCTCCTTGAGGCATAAACTCAACCACTTGTTTACGTCAGAGTGATGAGTGAAGTGTGATGCGTACGTTTACATACCACGCATGCTTATGTAACTTATCTTTTCAATGCTTATAGTCAATTGCACTAACATTTTCTTAAGTTAGGAAAATCCTAAATAGCACGCTCTCATTTTTTCTTAAATGAAAATAATGTGACAGCATGCAACTAAAGATTGTCCTAAGCTAAGAAGGTTAGTGCAATTAGCCATTAGATTCGTACAGCAAGGAGCTTCCTTATAAAAAATATCAAATAAACTGTTAAACTTAAATAAACAGCAGCTGCTGATAGAATAACTTGGGTGCCTCGTGCAATTCGCAAATATTAATGTGTGTAACAAGAGGTGAAGGAACAGTAGGGTAGAGAGAGAGAGTAGGGTAATAGCTGGAGTATTCATTTTTCTCTATTTCTGATTTTAATTTCTCATCAGATTTTACCTAGCTTTAGATTATCTAATTCAATTCAATTCAATTAAAAAAGTTGTAAAATATCATCACTCTTATCTTTTTAAACAAGAATGTGTGTATTTTATAGACGATGGTTGTCTCTCTATCAGGAGAGTCATCTGCTTGTTTACCAACTTATAATATAAACATTTCTGTAAACCCTGCAGGCCATCCCTAATAATTCACACTAAATTAAGGTATGTATTTTAAGTTTAAAGGAGTTAAAACTATACCAAAGCATAGATTTTTATTTCCAAATAGTTCAAAAATCTAAGTTTGTTAAAAATTACTGTATTTTAATTTTTGGAGAGTTGTATATTTTCTATTTCAAATTTTTTTTAGATTTTTTTCAAGAGTTTTTGAGCTCTCAAATGTTGTTTTAGCCAAAAATTATCGTCATTTTTATCATCAAAAAAACATTTTTTAAATATTTTCATCATTTTTTTCGTATTGACCAAAATCGGTTGAGTCGTTCGGTCAATACCGAACGACTCAACCGATTTTGGTCCGATTAACGGTATTTGATGCGGCTTTTTAAGGAGAGAAGCCGATAAGATTTTAAAATCAATCGGTTTATTATTGTGAAATTTATTTGTCGACCGAGTAAATACGGCCACGTAGTTCGTTGTATGACTAACACAGTTTTCTCGCGACCTCGCGCCACGAATTTTCGCCCTATTATGTGGCCCTGGGGTGAAAGAAACAAAACGTGGGATTTTATGCCCAGTGAGTGATTTTACACTGCGGTGGAGCGTAGGTATAAGCTGTTCACCAAAGTAGTTAGGTATGTTTATTGAACAGGAAACATTAAAAGGGGCAGGAAATATTAATTTTTAAACCCTTCCAGCCCCTTGTATATGCAAAGTGAGAATTTTTTAACTTTCCGCTATAGGAAGTTACGGATATCACCTCGATTTTCAAAAATCGAGCATTAGATTTCCCCGTCTTGAGGTCGTAATAAGTTTTTCTATTTTCACGATGATGTCAGAATGTCTATGATGTGTGTGCGTGTGTGTGGGTGTGTGCCGTAAGCCTCTCATAACTTTGGAAAAGCTTAACTGGACGACTTTCGTTCGAGAGTTTTGGTTGATACCTGACGGTTGACTTTTTTTTTAAAAGCGTCATTTTCGAGACTGCGAGATGTTTTAAGTAAACGGTTTTGAACCTCCGGCAATATTTTATTACTCAAGAAACTGCGGTTAATGCTGTTTGAAAGAATATTAATATAATGTAATGTAATGTTGGTTTTAACAAACTTACCTACTTCAGATTTTCCTCCGTGTTGGCCCGTCCCCCATTTGTAGAATCCAGACCATGTGCCAATGTGCCAGGGAGTTAGTAAAAGGCGAAGGTGGGCTATACGAGTCACTAAAATCGTGACCTAGGTGGTAAAGTTCTGCAACGTGTCACACGGGTCTGGTACCACCGCCTTCGTGCCGCAATAGCATCAACACTTGTTATTGTCGTATTCCGGTTTTGAGGGTAAGGTAGCTGGTAAACTTATGCATGAGGTCGTAATAGCGTCAGAGTTTGTGACTGTTGTATTCTGGTTTGGAGGGTGAGGTAGAGATGGTAAACTTATGCATGTGGTATTAAGACCTAGCCACAAGGATAGCAACGCAACACGCAACGTTGACATCTTTGGTGTCTTTAGGCAATGGTTTCTCTTTCCATCAGGAGAGCCGTCTGCTTGTTTGCTAACTTATGTTATGATAAAATAAGTACAATAAAAGAAAATAAAAACGTTCATTAGTCATTACATAACTTTAATAATCATTTTCTTTTTTCATTACATTATCATAGTATACAAAATTTCATACAAAATGCTTAATTATTCATTAGTTGTCAGATATTAGTTACTAGTTAAAGCAAAAACTCACTCGACGCATCATTATTCGCAACAGTTACATATTGAAATAGATTACGAAATACACGTTTTTTGATAATAAGCATTAACGCTAACGGAATACGATAAAATGGGTGTATTAAGGACAACTTCTAGTCTCAGAAATCTGACTTAGATAGTAAGAATTTTAAGCTAAGATATTGCCCGGACACTTTATATATACTTATAATGCCACCACCATAAATAGTCAATAAACAAAATCGCAACTACAGCCGCTACCTTGTAAAATGTCATTCCGTTTTCAGTTTTTTTTTAGTAAAAACGTCTCACTGGCGACGTTTTCTACGAACTAGATAACTTAGTGTGTGTGTGGCACTATAAAACATTCCAATGCCATCATTTTACTTTGTAAGTCAAGCCGCCATTGTACAATTCTGACACTTCTTTTATAGGTTTTGACAGTTAAAGATAGATAGCTAGTGTTAAGTGTGTTCACTGTTCAGGCCGGCTGAGCTCAGCTGCTCAGAATAAAATTTTGTTTACTCTGACAGGTCTAACTATCTTAGTTAGAGATATCTTAGGTTAATAGTTATGCTCTACACACCCAATGTATGGGCATATATGTCAAGTGAAATATCTAACCATGAAGCTGTATTATATTTGGAGACAACACTTCTAAACCTATTTGAAACACACATTCCCGTCACTTTCTGAGCTCTCACCCTCTCTTTCTAAGTATTGTGGGATAAAAGAGAAAGTGAGACGTCAGAGACTGAGACAAAGCTTAGGTATTTGTTTCAGATGATTAATATGAGTGTTACCTTCACTTTAACCTAACACCTACTTCATGATTTTAACCGATATACTATTTTATTTTATAAAAATGTTAAAGCTTAAGAATTACTCCACTAAGGCCACAAACTTGTGCATTTGGACACCATACAGTATACATTACACATATAGTGCAGTACCCACTAAATAATTTCGTAATTAATACCTAGCTGCATCCCGCGGCCCACTTCGTGATTTGTTTTTCTCAATCCTACAGGATAACATTAACTTATACGTTCTGCCATTTTAGCGTAAAGAAGCAACAAACATACACACAAACACACACACACTCACTCACACTTTCGAATTTATTTTCTCTGACTGTTGTTATGGGACATAATACCGTTGGAATTTGCCACAACGTGAATGTACTATTTGTATTCTGTCTTATTCATATGACGATGACAGTATTTATTAATTTATTTTCTAAAATCTCTTACACAATCTCAATATTGACTTTTCTATACATAATCTGCTTCTAGCTAAGTTTAAAGGCTTCCTTTATGTAATCTTATGGTCCTACAACTACTTGAACACATTCAAGTGCACGTAAGTGATATTTAGGATTCCGTAGAATATTGAAAGATTTTTTAATATCGGTTCCAGGGACAAACTCTTCTACACACACAAACTCACAAGCTTTATCTCTCTAACTAGTATACAAAAAACGCCAAATTATACACGGATTAAGTAGAAAAAACTAGTATGTTCTTTACGATTCAGGAAGTTGATTCCTTTCCATTCATAACACATCATACCATCGGATTGAGATCGGTCGACACCACTCTCGAACAACACCCGATCATAATTGATCGGGTGCTGTCAGAGAGTGGTATCATCATCCATCCACATTCGCATTGTATAACTGTTTTGTGAATATTTCATCTGCCTTTCGTTGTATATATCATCCCAACGAAGCATGCCCTTTGTTATTTTTTACATCAATATTTTCTTCTAATGATATCTTTACGAGAGATAGAGAAGTATATTGGGTCTACCTCTCTCTCTCTCTTCCACTCTCTCTCTCCTTTGCTATAATTCTAAGCTATTGTTTATTATATCTTTTATTTTCTATTCCAATTGCGTGCATGACAAAATCGTACCATGAATTTTTGCTTTTATATATTAGCTACATTATCCTAAAATAAAAATAATTTGTCATAAATAATATAATCACAATATTTCTTAATCTAGCTTCAGATTCATATTTAATACTTTGTCAATATTCTATTTGGTCTAGATATTTGTCTGAAATCTAAACACTAGACAAAAGAAATGGAACATGTAGATTACGATAAGATTTGTATATCATATTGTTTGATAACCGTTCATAAAGAAATGTTGCAGACGTTTAGTAGCAAGTGGAATAATAATAAAACGTGGGAATAACAAGCTTAACTTATTAGTAAATAGTCAGTCACATTATTGATAGTGATTAAATGTGTTAAAATTTAAGACATTAAGAAGCCGTTTTGAAATTCATCTGTTCAAAATTCGACTATAATTCTATAACTCTGTTTAACCATAAACTAAAAAATTAAAATCTCGTCTGAGACAGACTTTAACCATAAACAAAATAAATTGTCAAATGAATGGTAGTGTGTGTAATGTTTATTTTTATTAATTTAATGTTCTTCTAATGCATATTATATAGAAATATTAGCTTTCTGCCCTCCTTCATGATGTAAACTTTAATATGCCAATTTTCATAGGGTAATCGCACCAATTATTGGCACTTTAAGAACAAATTTATAGTATTTCTGAGTTCCAATAATACCTATAAAAGTTTTAATAATGAACATGTTAGATGTTAAAAGTTATATGTTTATTCTATATTTTTGTTGTGTGCAATGCAAGTTACTGTCGTTATTTTCAATTAAATAACAAAATAAAAACTTCACTTATTTTAACCAGTCATGGACAGCACAAGCCCTATTATGGACATCCAGAAATGAACAAGGACTTAGAAATGGACGACCTATGATTAATCCATGTCATATTGAGTTAGAAATAGAATTACATGCACTTTTATTATAAATCAGCCTTTAATACAATTACGCTTTACAATATGTTACGTATAAGTCTTATAATAGACAATTATTAAATATATATAATCGCCTATGTGGTCTAGTGGTCCGGTGTCGGAGTTGACCACACGAGGTCCCGGGTTCGATTCCGGGGTCGGGCAATTATAAAAATGTGATTTTTCAGTTTTCTGATAAAATCTACATTGCCCGGGATTGGAAAAGTGCCCGGTTGGCGATAGGCTAGCCACCTATCACATTGTGGGACCGAGTATCTTCG
>DWBA01000477.1:0-13292 GCA_018236825.1 Apodemia zela | reverse complement strand
AACAATTCAGTATTTTTTACAATTTGTTCAGACCTTAAAACGGTCAGAGGAAATGATAGGTGTACAGGTACCGTCAGCATCACAATAAAAATTTAAATAGAAATTTCCTTCATATGTTTGTAACAATTAAAATATCAATGTGAATATTTATAAATATTCATATTTTGTCATAATACTAGTATAGCAATAACGCACGTCATGATTTTGATGAACTGGTTACGAAAAATATATGCTTAATAAATAAATACGATGTTTTTTTTCTAAAAGATTTTATAGCAGTGAATCAATTCGTCGGTTAATGCAAGCGAGTTTTTTTAGTAAGCAAAGTGTTCAACCAAATTTAAGGTTGCTTGGGCTTAAGGCTTGTTATAAAAGTGTGTCCAATAAAACTGGTCCTAGATTTAGGACAGTATATGAACGATATAATATATAGCTCCGCTAAAATGACGTTTTAGCGCAATTTTTTAAATTTTATGCAACGCAACGTAAACTCTGTTTAATAAAAGAATGCAACTAGTTGACTGATACATGTGACTTCATACTGGTAAAGCTATTTTTCATCTTGTAACCTGATAAAAAACAGGTTATAATATTCTATACAAAACAGGCTTTCGACATAAATATTGGATCTTTACTTCTAAAGACTACCCACTTCATCTAATATCTAACATTAGATGCCTATAAATTATAACCTTAAATAATAATATAATATTTTAAGTTATATTTTTATGTTTATTAAAATTGCCATAATAGTACACGTAAGTTTATTTATACTTAAATTTGCAATGTTTTACATTATAATGAGACCTATTGTTAGAGACAACTCCCTTTTTTGTAGAAATTATCTTAAACAGAAAAGGAAGTTGTCTGTCACAATAAGTTTCATGGTGCTACAAAATGGTGCTTATGATACCATAAAATATAGCAATGTGTATAAAGATTAATAAAAATGAAAATAACAATGTGTCATTAATTTCGCGTGAAATATTACGCGTTGCATATCACAGAGCAACTGCCAAAATTAGCAATAGAGAAAAAACTAATTTCTTATTTTATTTATAGGTTTAAAGCTCTGATTTTTCATTGAATGGTAAGATAAGTATTTTCCGTGGACCTCAACAACTCAAAAGGCCATATTTTTCTCAAGAAAACTTATTTACGATATAACAACGCCATCTAGTTTTCCTGCAAAAATCAAAACATCTGAGCATTTCAATGCTGACGTTACTTTTGATCTCATCCATTGCCATGTATCTGCTCTAACGCCGCGTACTGGAGGCGGAGACTCTGTTGCGTTTTGACCAATGATTTCACTCCGTTGAGGCAAAACTAATTATACTGATTTATGCTCCCATTGTTCATTGTTATATGTCTTTCACTGGCTATACGTTTGCATGCATATGCATCGTGATGCATTGCCTATCTACTTTTGTTTTTCCGTGATCGCAGAGTTGCTCATGATTAACTTTACATTGTAACGTTCAACTGACATTTTATTATTTAAGATATCTTGTTTGTAACTTATGATGCCTCTGAAGTAAAATATTAGAGATCACCAGTCATCTTGAATATTACGTTCTTTTATTCATTTTTGAATTTCTTGAGTGAAATTTGTAAAGTTATAGAGGATAGGCAATAAATTTCCAAAAAGTTAAGCTATGATTCTTCATTTGCTTTCTTAAAATGCTGGATTCGCTGCAGCATAAAGATTTACAATCTCAAACCTTTTGAAATTATATCCATCATATCAATGTCATAATTTGAAATTGTATCACCATCTCACGTAGTCCACTAAAATCCATATATCTCTCGACATTCACACTTGACATAAACTCGCAATGTATCCAAAAATAAATAATAGTGATTAGGTCGTTTTTTTATGTCATAAGATAGCAAACAGGCAGATGTGTCTCCTAATGGAAAGAGTCAGCCATCGCCTGAAGTTTTCTAGGTTCGTAGACAGTTTGAGCTGATCCTGCGAAAACCCGGGAGTCATCAAAAGTCATCGGTTTGTCGACTATGGAGATAGAAGATGTTTTCCATCGCCACAATTTGTCAAATTTATCGACCATTGCATATAAGTTGCGATAAATACGACTTCATCCGAGGTAGGGGTGGGTTTACTGTCTCTAAACTCTACTATTGATATTAAAAATTCATCCAAAAATACCAATAGCATTTCTTGTTCAACCCGATGACTATACCAGTATGTCATTAGAATTAGCTAGGTACTGTAAATACATTAATAAATATCACTAGGCCAATTACAGCATTGAATTAACCCCAAAGTAAGCATATACGTGTAATAATTATGTTCTGAAGAACTTTCAAAAAAGTGAAACAGCTAGTGAAGCTTTGTAATATGTGTATATTAATAAAAAAAAATAAGCGTAATAAATTTATTCATGTCCCAAGTGGTAAAAATAAAAGTAATTCATAACAATATTTTAATCCTAAAAACATTTTTTGTATTCAAAGAGTAACTCAGTTAAATATCATACTCAAGTTCAATAATGGAACAAATACATACATCCATAGAGGGCTCAGTCATCTGTACTGAATCAATAATGTATTCCACGTTGCGAAAACAGAGCAAACTGCGTGCGCGCATTCACCTGTCCGCGCGTGGGCGTGGCTACGGAATTCGTTCTTCGCGCTTTATCTTTTTTTTCCTTTTCCCTATGCCCTGTCAACGGTCAGCGGAATTCGGGTGCGATATTTTCCTCCAGTGGAATCCGAAGGCTGTAACATTTTGAGATATTTATTAACTTCTTTAGGATTTATGTGACGTAACATTTTTATTGTTCTTTTTTTATTTGACACTGTCAAGAACTGTCCTGAATTGGAATTAGGATTTTGTAAATTATTAAAATTTTACTTAATAATGTTTAAATAATTCCCCATGAACAGAAAAGAGATCAATTTTTCCCATAATAATAGTTTCCGTTTTAATAAGATCTTGTTTCGCCGTTGTTAACCGTATTATTAAGTATAACCTACTTTTCTTTTATTTTCTATTCCTTCACATAACATTGTTATCACATATCATCGTCATTACTATTTTCATCATTGTCTCTTCAAGAATATTTGTTCTAATCCATACATTTAAATCTTATCCTAATAATGAGCGTGTGTTGAATACGTGTACCGTGTGATTTTTTATGTGCGGCTTACGTGTTGAACATTTGATGGACGTGGGGGACTGTGTAAAGCTGTAGTCATCTATAGGTACCTTTGGAAACTACGTTTCTTTCACTACTTTTATTGTTTAAGTGGGATTATAGAAGTTCCATATAAAGGTTCGCGAAAAGTTACATATTATTATAATATAACATAAAAGAACCTTTAAAGCAGGTATATTAAAAACTACAAAGCATACCGAATAACGAACAATTTTTCACCAAATCTTTTCCTCGTTAAATATATTCGTTAATTTCATCCTGAAAATCATGCAAAATTAAATATTATCGAATTCTAATTCATCATAGATAATATCAGCTGTCACAAACACGCTTTTCCCGGTATTTTGTGAATATACTCTAATATCCATGCAATCGCGTGTCGGCCAGGCGATAATAGAAACAGGTCAGCTCTAGGGTTGGCAACGTCTGGAAACTTCTGCTTTCGATGGTTCAGTCTATTCAAAACAATTTGTTTGAATTGGCAAGAAGTATTTCATTGTAGCAATAATTGATTTTCAGTCTCTATTCTTTGTAACAAAATTATCGATGCTTTAGATCCAAACATATGAATTTGTAATATTTCAGGTACCCGATGTATTGTTATTTGTTTTAAAATCGGAAATAATTGCTGATTTTTTGACTGAATTAAATATAGTAACATACCCCAATATGTCAGAGATGTTGTATATGCGAAAGTCTGTGAAGATATTTTAATTTATGCAATGGCTCACATCTAGTCATTCATAAATAAAACCTTTAATTTAGAAATTGTTTAATTTTAAGTATATTTTATTTTAACAAGTTTGATCTTCTCAATTGCCGCGTTTAGGATCCGCTAGTAGTCTAAAACTTGTTGACGCGTCAAAATAACTTATAAAAAGTTTTGAAAAATTTGACGTTTATATTAATTTATAATAATACCTACTGTTAACATAAGTGTAAAAATGTCAATGGAAATCATAGTCACAAAGAAAAAAAAGGAAGTAAATCACGCAGAATACAGTCATTATCGTTTTACTCAAGAAAATATTTTGCTTTCGACACATACTATCTACATTATTTTAATACAGAGACAACCCTGACCAGGTAGCTCTAGTAGTAAAAGGCGTTAAGAAAACAACAATACGTAATTGTACAGATCGGGGTGAGTTCGAGTGGTTTCCGACATTTGATTGATTACTAATGTGATATTATTTAAATTATTTCTAGAGGGATAGCCGCTTTTCACGAATATAGGTGAAAAACAATCCAACTTTTCGTCATCGTTATCATTCTATTGTAAGATAGATCTTTTACACCTACCCTTAGATAGCAAACAAGCAGATGTCTCTCCTGATCACAAACACCAAGCAAGCCTTATAGCCTTTATACCTTGCAGTTTGTAAAATGCGAAAGAATAATCATCGTAGTTTATACAGTTCAGGAACGTCATGCTAGGATTTGAAGCATCCGCCTTACCTTTCCCACTCGCAATAATGTCATTGCTTATCACTGTCGCATTCTTGTTTGCAGGTTAAGGTAACCAGAAAACATATGTATTACATATATGGATGGCAATCTATTTCTATCAGGTTTCTGCTTCCATACTATCCTGTCGAAACAAGTCGAATCGGTTCAACCGTTCTTAAGTAAAACTTATCAAGGCTTTAATGGAAATTGATTCATCACGTATATCTTATTTCTGAATTTGTATGTAATTAAATTTCCATTGAGAAAATATATTTCAATTTATAAAATACTCATAAAAATTTGATAAATAATTAAACGACGTCAAGGAACTTATTCATAACTAAACATGTAAATTAGATACCCAAGCCCCCAACTAGTACCTGTCAAAATTCTATTACGTACTCTGTTTATAAAAGCTTATTAAATTTGTAATCTAGCTTACTTAAGATTAGTTTATTGTAAAGCAAAGATAACAATGTTATCGCGTTACCTTTAAACACGAAGAGTAATCCTTTTATTCTAATATATTTACTTTAAAGCTGTAGTTTAGATTTCTATTTAGTATATCTATAGCTATCTTAAAATACATGAGATGGAGATAATCAAGTCATGCAAATTACGTACTTGTTGTAAGAGCTTAAAGAACTTCATTAAAGAAATATTGGCCTTATATTATTATTATTTTTAAATTGAATATTAAATAAAAAGATGACTCTCCTGATAGGAAGATAATAACTATTGCCCATGGACACCAAAGACTGCTGTCCAGTTTACGAGCACGTAATATCACATACATGTAAGCGATAATTATTAAAATTCGAAAACGAGACTCCATCTCCTCATTTACTAAATTTAATAATTTTCACTTGCATTCATTCATTTACATTCAATTTTAGATCACCACTCATTTCGTAAGTCAACAAATTATAATCAATTATCTCTTAGAGTTAGACTACATCTGTTCGCAACGCATCACCTTTTTCCGTCACCCCATCCCTTTCCGTCGCTCATAACCACCTTTTACTAGATCGAGAAAGATAGCGGAAATGCTATAGCACGCGACGGAATTCTCAATGCAATAGCATTCCTGCTACCTTTCTCGCTTTAGCAAATGGTAGTTACTAAACTAACGACATAAAAGGATAACTAAACGACAGAAAAGGATGGGACGACGAAAAAAGGCGATTCCGTGCTGACAGATATATTTCAACCCGTAATGTTTGATTCACTCTGTCTACCCTACAAGGAAACCAACGCGACTTGAATATATTTTGAAGACATTAAATAATAATGGCTTTGTGTTATTTTTTTATTCTATCGAAGGTTAAATTAAATTTCAACAAAATAACTGACGAAAATGGAATGATAAATTCGTATTACAATACGTCAGGGTATCGTAAATAAATGTGGAAAGGCCGCGGAATATCCAAGTCGCGGTCACACTGCGTCCAATTTCGGATTCGATCTCATTATCATAACGCAAGTGCACCGGCAGGCACTCGCAACGATGCACTGTCCGTTTTCAAAGAGACACACTGTCATAACGGAACACGAACAAAACTTGAGGAAAGTTTTAAACAGCAATTTCTACCCTTCTCTCTTTATGTAAAGAAGGAAAAAATTCCATGAATGAATAAAAAACCATTTGTGTGCCTGGTAGACTGCTTGAAGGGAAGTATCATCACGCTCCATTTCCTTGTGGGGTTAGCAGAGTAAACTGCATGTCTATAGACTTTACGGTTTACCACAATTCACTGGTTTATCAGTTGGCGAGATGAGTTCTGATCCCCATCACCGTATTTTACCCACCTGATAACGATTATTATCGACTATTTCTAGCGATAACCGGGACCGACAGCTTTACGTGCTCATCCGAGGCATGGGAGTGGGAACACACCACCACCCAGACTACGAGCTGCTACTGAAATTTTGAGATTTTTGAGAAAAACCTCGAAAACGCTTCAATAACACTTCTACCCGACACGGGGATCGAACCCGGGACCTTATAATCTAATCCAAAAAAGTGATATTTATACTGACTAGACGTAATTACTATGGAAGATGGTAATTATTTAGATCAGATTGTTGATTAATAAAGTTTTCCTTCGTGGATGCTGTCTAATTTTGTCAAAAAGCCTTTTAACAAAGGATGATTTTCTGATCTTTAGATAGCTCGGATAGATTACCAAAAGAGTAGTTTGATTGTTTAATTTAAGATAATATGTGTCTAACGTATTGCTTAAAGAGGTGTAAATAACAGTTTTGCCTTAAGCTACCTAATATATATAATATTTTTAATCAAAAGGTTTATCTGTTATAAATAAATGTTTAACGTACTTCCAATTCCCATATAATATAATTATTTTTATTTAGAACTATGAACAAATTAATATATTTTTCGAATATTCATCGTAATATTTTAAGTGAAGAGTTTTTATTATTTCTAGTTTGGTACACTCTGATTTTGGACTTTAAATAATTAAAATTTAATCAGCATAATAGTTAACGACTCGAATGGGCTCGACGTTAAAATAAACCGTGAGTTACTAACTTTCAAACGACTATTTTATTATATATTTGGATAAGCATTAAGGGTCATCTTTAAGTTGGGGATTTACAGATCGAATTTCATTACCATACCGCTTTTCGAGGACACTCGAGTACAGACACCCTGTATGCAACGTTACACAACGTTCTATATACGATACGCCACCCAGATTAGAGTCGTGGCGCACTCTAAAGTCTGAATAGATAGCACACATTATCATATTCTGGGACTTGAGAGAGCGCTGACTGCGTGAGATTCTGTAGTTTGATCTTCTGCTGAAACCTTAGGTAAATATTATAGCCATATAAAAAGCATAACCTGTATGTAAATAAACAGGCAAGTTTAATATGATAAACAATTTGAAGTTTGACTGATCTAACTAAAGGTTACACGATTGTAATATTTTGTTCAAAAAAATATATGTATGTGGCTACGTTTCCGATTTGGCCGTTGATGCCAAAAACTGTTACTTATTAAAAAAATCTGCAAAGGACAATATTAGAATAAAATCAATTCATTTTTACACTTTAACGGCAATAATATCGATTTTTAAAAATGTGAGAAGGGTATTAGCTAGAGTTAAAAGATGGCATTTAAAGTGGGTACAGCCGAAACAGCAAACACGAAATTTATGTTAACAATAAATAACGATAAAAATCTTGTTTCATGATTAAATTTTTATGAGTATATCAAAATTCTTCGTATGGGCCGAACTTATTAAATAAAAAAAATGAAGAACCTATTAAATAAAACAAATGAATTTGAAGAATCCATTCTGGATTGATATAAGAGTATAGTTCACATTGATCGAATTCAAAACAAAATGTCAAAATAATCTCCCGACTCGAAGAAACAACGCGTTCATCAACATAGAAGCCAGAAGCATACAGGCAAAAATTCCGAGCATATGCAAGCTAATATATAAAAGAAAATAAATAAAAATTTGCATGCAAGTATATAAAAGACATTAAAATTGTGAAAGCAACGGTATGACACAGATTGATTTCATATAATAAAAGACAAACTATAGAAAACGACAAAATAAGTCAAGCAATTCTAAACAAGCAACATGTTATGAATGTCGATTCTGAACGAGGTCCAACGAAGCGACCACATTTTATCACCGACTAATGATCTCCAACAACACGTAATGAGAAAGGTGGGGAAGTTGCAGTACCAATAATGTATTTATAGAACGTCCTTTTGTAATGGAATCTGTCAACCTCGTAGCGGGAAAGTCACCTCGCATTACTGTCTACCGAATTAAGAGAAAGCGTTCGTGGTCAGGACTAAAACCGTAAAATTAACATTACAATAACAAAATTTAAATTAAGATGAAAATTTTGAGTACATTACCGTTTTCTATAGAATGTCCAGTTATGGAGCGATCTAAATAAAGGAAAAGGACAATAGCCGATCGCATGTCGCCGTACGCAGAATGCGACTCGTTAAGTCGCTTCGGACGCGAATTTAAGAGACAGCTTCTAAATATCCAGTGGCGGCGTGCACATGCGTCGAGAGATCTGTATCGCGCGCACAATACCGCGGCCGGCCGTCACGACGATGGTAGCAGAAATATGGACGTGCCCGCGTGCCTTCTTGTTTTATGTTAATGTGCTTTAAAACGACTAGCGAAAAATAATGGGAGCGTCATTGGTGATGAAATACAAGTTAATGTTGAATACCAATTACATCTCGCATCGATAAGATCTTAGCTGGCGCTCAACATTATTTTAAATGCCATTCAAGCTGTAAAATGTAATTTAACACAAGTTTAATACTTCCGCTGACCTGTAAGCTTTACTGGCTAGACTAATCGCGATTCTTGTAATTACTATTCGATGCAATAAATACAGCTATATCTAGACGACAATGTTTTATTTATATTTCTAATCTAGACATAACAAGTTAGTACAAATATTATACATAAACATTAAAAATATTGTACTTAACATAGAATCATTGCCCAATACTAATTTCATATCAGGGTGTTGTTTACTTGCATGATATATGATTTGCTTATATTTGTATTTTATTTTTATATTTATCCTGCCGTAATTAATTGGCGTATGTTTGGATTAAAAACAAATGTGTGTATGAAGTTAATTGTGTGACAAATTGTTTAAGCGTATTAAATGGGTTGCTATGTAAAGAAGAGTTGTTGATAAATGTGATATTAATTTCTACTTTTTTTTTTCATCCTTAACTAGTGCTGCTTTTAAGTATTTCTGTCCTTGAAAATAATATAATTATTTTATGGTGCTTTAACATCTTACAAGATACAAGGAGCAAAAACTCTAAAAACATTTATTTCGAGCAAAGTACAAAACATAATAAGGAAGATGAACTCTATTTTTCATATAACGTTAGCCTTAAGACGATAGAGATGAAATAAGACGGAAAATATAATACAAGATATAAGAATAAAATATCAAGTTTATGTGGGCATCAGTCCATATCCAGTATTATGCTCATAAACTACATCTATGGAGAATCTCGCTAAGTTTATCTTTTAGAAAAAATTACCGGGCTATCTCTTCATACTGAACATAATACTAATTTAGCCTTCAGTTTATCTACAATCACAACATATTTAACGTAACTTTACTGAGATATCGAATAAAATGTTAGCACAAAATCCTATCACTATCAAAGACCTAATAAAATTAAACAAGGAAGTTGAATAAGGTGTCGTCGCGAAACCGATGCATTCCCATTCACGATATCAAAGCTGTCGATCTACCGCGGTCGAAACTGAAACCTAATAAGTCGCCCAGTCTCATTTGTGTAAGGAGTCAACCGGAAAAAAAGAACAATGACGATAAAAGAGACGGCCCCAATAATTTAGGGGTCATTGTTTCGCCACTTAATTTACGGAGTGCCGATGGACGATTGATTTGTAGGTTTAGAAGGGGACGCTAAAAGACTCGGGATAAGTGTTTTTAAATCCAGCCTGGGTGGATTACTGGATACTGAAGGCGTTTCAAAACGTCAATGCGTCGAGGAAAACTCAATTTATTCGTAGTGGCATCTTTGCGATATACATACAATGCGCACCGGCATTTAAATACGCGATAGGATTGGACGCTGGTATAGGGCGGGGTGCAGGCCATATACGCGTTCGTCGTGATGCACATATTAAGTTAGGCTCTCTCTACATGGGATGCGATCGGATACCGTCGAGGAATTACGAGATAGGCACCGGTGATGCCTGCGATCGTGAGTGTCCTCTCAGTAGTGAGAGCACAATGGGTGAATCCGGAGTAAAATTATTAATGCCTTCGAGCAATTGACATTGTGCTGTACCTGGGCGGAGATTATTGAATTTATTGATATTTATTTCTACGAAATATAAATTAATATGTTTGATATGAGTACCTATTTCAAAACAATTTGGACTTTTAATCCAATTTGTATAAAGAACCCTCATAAAACTGTTATAAAAAAAATCTAATTTTAACCTAGTTTTAGAAGTTTTACAATGATATGTTGGTTTACCTTTATATTTCCAAGAAAACTTATGATTTATTTATTATTTTTTATTGTAATGAGTATTGCATATTAGAAGCTTATCCTAAAATAATCACTGTTTGTGTAAACCTCCGCGTACTTTAAAATCAGTGACTAATAAATATAATCAAATTGATCACTGAGATCATTAATGACTGAAATATACTTGTGCAAAAGCTGCAAGCTGTTCCAAAGCCCATAAAACCAAACATTCTAAGGTCTGTAACAAAATATGGACAGAGACAATATTGAATACGGTAAACATAGAAAACGGCTTGATACATCTCCGACGTTTAATACTTAAGCTTCAATATTGTACGTTAGCATTAATTGGAACGCTTTGCGATCCAAGATTACGCCTTCTATAAATGGCGAGAGGGTTTATGGTATCGAGTGGTGCGTTGTTGCCGTCAACTGTGCGCCTGCGTCCGCTTGTAATTGGTCGACCGCTGGTTGACATTTACACGCAAGCAAGATGGCCGGCCGATGTGTTATTGCGACGAGTAATTGACAAATCGCCTCGTTATGTGAAGTATCATTGTTTTTTCTAATGAAGACTTGATTTGTTATTTAAAAGGTATTATGGGTCTTTGTTAAGGTTTCTATATGCTAATCAGAATAACAGTTTTCATTTGTATAGCTATGCTTCAGCAATAATTACTCGTAATTAGTTCTGGTTAACTTCCTTTTGGCTTGTTAGATTTAGTAGGTAACTTCAAATAAATCGGTTTTTTTAATATACAATATCACGGTAGAATATGTTGGTAACTTTTAATTAATTTTTAAAAACTTGTAACACCCATATTCTTGCAAATAAATATTTCTCATTTCATTTCTATATTGTAAACGGAAAACCGGGAAATATGATTTATTTCAATAGTAAATTAAAAAAAAAAACAAGTCATATGATACTATCATGTCGGAATGGACTTAAAATCTAAAACACTTTACTGTTGATATACTTCACGTTTTTTTGTTTTTCTGCCACTACACTGCTTCCACTTATACGCAACAGTCCATCCAATAGAGATAGAAAATTAATAGAAATTAATTTTTGACTAATTGACACAATTAAAAAAGTGGATATAGGTAGATAATATATTAATTCTCAATTTAGCTCTGTTTTAACAATGCAAATAATAACAAATCATCTTTCACACGTAACATCATAAAATTTGTCTACTTAAATCATAGGAAATAAAACTTTTTATCAATCTTGCTAAAAAGTCCGTGGCAATAAAAATTAATCAAAAACAGGCAAAAAAAGTGGATCAATCTTCTTCTGTCTTTTTCCACCAAATATTGCTTAAATCCATCAGTTTGCATATTAAAATGAAATAAGGATGATAAAAAGTCAAATGATTAAAATTAAACAATTATGAGCACTCATTAACAATCAACAAAATTTGTAAACGAAGTAAACTAAACCTATTCACAAATTAGCGCAATGTTTGTACAAATATTGGCTAGAATTTGCATGCAAAAGCCGCACAGAAATAAACGCTATTGCATGCGACACTCCTATAAACGTTTCTTTTGCTAATAAGCTATTTTCTTGGAAACACGACGTAACGTATTATGAGGTAGAACAAATTTTACAGCGTGTTCAGTAATTACAGTGAGAGATGCTATTCGCGTTATATTTCGTTGGTTAGCACAAATTTGTTGGCTTGGTGGAATATGTAATGGTAAAAATGCTTATATTTTCTATAGAAGATTTCTTTTTAAACACTTATGTTATAAATAACGTGTATCATCAAAATTATGTTAATCATCATGATGTTTACCGAAAACAAATGTACAAAAAACAATTACCACAATTGTTTCTACATCGGATACCTTCCATAGTCGGCACTTGGTGGACCTGCATTTTAAAACATTTTAAATAAACTCACTGTTTATACATCCCTTGTTTTTGAACAGATTCAATTTGTTATTTTTGTGCATACTGAGAAACATTGATGCTATAGCAGGACGAATAGATAGACAGATGGTACCAAACCCGGAGGAGACGTGACAGAAATGCAGAACTCTACCATAGATAGTAATCACGATATTAATGACACTTTTTGCCAATCTTTCGCCTTGTATGAATTGTCTGGAAGAATAGCAAACTGTCTATTCTCCATAGGGGCCCCGGATTAACATACCTTTGAATAATATGTCTGAAGAAGAAACTCTTTGAAGAAACTTTTTTTTAATTTTATTTTCTAAAACAGGTGAGGATAATTTAACACTTTGTTCAATAATTAAAAAAACTAATAACTAAATAAAAAAATATGAAAACCCAATTATTAAAAATATTATATAAATATAGGACAATATGATCGCAAAAGGAATGCAAGCCAAGCAGTTTACTGGGTGGTTGAGTTCTGCATTGTCTCGCCCGGGTCTGTTACCACCGCCTTTCCTATTCCTGCTGCAATAGTGTCATTGCTTGTCACTGTCGTGTTCCGGTCTGGAGGGTAACGTAGCCGGTAAACTAATGCAAGTGGCATTAAGACCCTGCCACAAAAATAGCAACGCACGATTAACATCTTTGGTGTCTATAAGCGATGATTTGGTGTCTCTTTCCAATAGGAGCCCATCTATCTGCGTTTCTA
>DWBA01000476.1:0-13294 GCA_018236825.1 Apodemia zela | reverse complement strand
GTTAATTGTACTATGCCTATAAACTTCTTGCAGTGCAGCAATAGGTTACCAAAGTTTCACTCCAATCAGATGAACGTTATGGCAGTGCATTAAATGCGAATAAACAAATGTTAATTTTTATATACTTATTGGAATATATAACGAAGAAAAAATATTTAAATAAGAGTATATGTAACCACAAACAAAACCGTAAAAATTAATTGATGTACAAACAAAATTAAGGTATTTTATTTTGGAAATTTCCGGGAAATCTTATATGTAACTGCTGAAACAATTTATTGATATATAAAAAACATACAAAAGTAACTAAGTATCTAACCAAAATCGGTGTCGGTAATCTTCAACAATTTTTTTTTTAACAAATTCAAATATATGATCATGTACAACCAAAAAAATTGGGTATTTAATGTAAATTAAGTGGAAACAGTTAGAAGTATTAAACAATTGGTCATAGAGCACAAACGATTGCAAATGCACGATTGAGGCCGTAGGTCAGCATTAGTACGAGTCTTAGATAAGTCTGCATTGGCTGTAGTAAATTGAGATACAGACAGAGAATGTGGTGGAAATAAATCGGTTTATGTCCATTATTAGTTTTCGATCGTGGTGGTATTTTAAGATACCAACCGACAACTTGCTAGTCGTTAGTAGGTGATTTATACTCGTTGTATATGTTCTGTTGTTAAAACGTATGTTTTGTGAAAAATATATGACGGTAAATATAACGGTCTATAGTCATACAGCATAAGAGAATACTGAATGCGAAATAATACATTGATTTATGTTTTTAAGTAGTAGCAGTCGAAAACATTCTATCATGCCTATATCTCCGTAGCGGCAAGCAGAGTTGCAGAGATAAGCCAATGGTATTTATTCCTAGGGTATGACATAAGACTAGAAAAACTAAAGAACTTGTTTAAAACTAATTGCTTGATCTTACAATATTTCATATTTATCTGACTTATTTTTGAGTTAAAAATAGGCCTATGCGTTAAGGATGCACATAATATAAAATACGTGTATACCTCTCTCTACATGAATAAATATCAAACGTACGTACAGACAAATACACACACAAACACACACACACACACAAATTTCGGACATATAATATTATTGTTTGATTTAAAAAACGCCTCGTGTCAAACGTCATAGAACTCAAACAGATCTTTCTTTTTTTTCATTTGAAAAGATTTTAGCCGGGGTTGTTCTTAGTAAAGTCTGGAATAAAACACCAACTTTTGACGATATGTGGACTGATGGAAAGGGCTGGTGAAATGACTCAATTGTCTATAGACTCCAACGATTAATGATGCGTTGCCATCCATGTTGCGGGTTAAAATGTCACATGTATAAGTTTGCTGGCTACCTTATCCTCAACTCTAAATCACGATAGTGCGAAAGGAATAGCTAAAGCGGTTGTATCAAACCCGGGCAATAAGATACGGAACACTATCACCTGGTAGTCACGATGTTAGTGACAGGTTTGGCCAATCATCCGCCTTTAAAAAATTGCTTGACAAAATGGCAGATGGTCTATTTTTCAAACGGAGCTTGGCCAAAACACGGGGAATTTATGTTATAAATTACATGAAACAAAATCAACGATTTAGTTTATATTTCTGGTAACTCCTATAAAGGTGTTTTAATCAGGGATATATGCATAACTATGTCATTTTTTATTTATATTTATTAAAAGAATGTGATTTTACCAAATAATAATTAGTTGTGGGACACAGTTAAAAAAGCTCAATAAAGTTAAGCATCAAATATTGTTTGGAAACATTATTTATCATAAGCTTTAATGATTAGTTCTAAAACTTGAAGAAAAGGCCTACTTAAGCCGAGTCAGTCAATGATGAGCTCGTCTGACCCCGTTGTCAGTACAGATTATTATAATTAAGAAGGTCACGTGAGAATAGTGACGTGTTTATAAACGTGCACGCAACGGTGACACGCTACTCTGTGGATTATCGAGTACAAGGAAACTTACCTGTCCCGATTAGAAGTTTAATATCCGTCGGTCAAATTCTCAACATTATTATGAAGTGTATTCATATCATTTATTAGAGTAGATAATTATATTAGATTAAAGTAAAAAAAAGAACAAATACCTACACAAAACAAATAAAAAAATAAGTTTATAAGCATCTGCAATTTGGTCTTTTAAATATGTAAAAATTGGTTATTTAATAAATTATGGCGGAATAAATAATGTCAAACTAAAAATTCGTGTTGAAAATTTAGTTATCGTAAATGTAAATTCTACAAAATATATGTGATATTTGCTAAATACATAAATTTGCGTGTATTTGGTTTGGACGGATAAAGGTATTCTTTGATCAGACTTATATATAAACTTTGTCTTTTCTACGGCGATTTAAATACAAATTTAATTCATGGGCAAGTGGGCATGGGCAGGCAAGTAACTAGTAAAACTAACTTTTACAGCAATATATATCTACTCGCATTATATGTGGTCAAGCTTGTAAGCGTTAATAAATAGGAGTACCTACAATATAACACGCTCTTGTTTTCGATGAAAGTACATCGTTGATGCAGGAGTACACAGTTTTAAATTAACCAAGTCTGCGGCGACAATTAGTAAATTTGTAAAACAACCTTTTTTTAAAAATTTCAGATTTAAAATAAATTTATATTATTAAAAAACATGCTAACTCTTTTATTCTAAACATCTATCAAACAAAATCAACATTTACTCGTAGTAGGATGACAAATTTGTATTGCTATTATTGTTATTTCTGATTATTATTATTTATTTTAATTAAGATTGTTAATGGGATCGTTTATGTACTGTTTATGGGTTGGGTGTATTTTAATTTTATTAAGGTATTTAATTAATTATTAATATTATTAAAATTAAAAAAAAATGGCCAGATTTAACCTTATTAAGTATAAGTGCCCTCAGCCAAAAATCCATATTTGATTTTTTTACCGTAGTTAGGTACAAAAATAGAATTCTCTTAATTTATGTCACTTTGCAGACCTACAAAGCTGTTACTATTTATAAAGTAACGTTTAAAGAGAGGTACGGTGCGGTCGTGAGCGGGTCAGGATGAATTCCATCAGGCTTGCTTTCCATGAAGGATTTTAATTACGTGGCAGCGCGGTGAACGACCCCGAATTGAATACGCTACTATTACACCTGGGAAACTCGAATAGATAATTTGTTGTTGGCGTCTTATCGGAATACAATTACTTAATTGTAATTTGTATTCAATAACTCGTTTCACCTTGCGTACAACAATTTATATGTGATTTGAGCAATCATTATCGATTTCTTATAAATTATTTATACTGCTTCAAACCATGACATAAGATGTTTAATAATATTCTCTATTATTGGAGTGATAGGCAAAGTGCCAATTCAAATGTTGACTCATAGTTAAAATAGACTTTTTACATTGACTGGTTAGATATTTTTATCCGACTGCACCAGAAGGAGGTCGAGAAAGTGTTTTCCCGATGTTGATCTGCCTCTTTTTGGAGAATAGATCAACTGTCTTAATGCTAGGCATCTCGTAAAAGGCGAGAGAAGGCTAATACGTGTCATTGACATCGTGATTACCAAGTAGTTGGTAGAGTTCTGCTACGTGTGGACCGGGTTTAGGTAGTATCGCCTTACTTATTCCTGCCGCAAAAGCGTCGGTGCTTTTTGCTATCGTGTTGCGGTTTACAGTAAAGTAAAATACCGATGTATAATTATTTTTTACTAAACTAAAAGAAACACTAATAGAATATCTTTATTTAAGGCACAATCGATGATATTTTTGAAACAATTCCAAGAAAAACTTATAGGTCCAAAAAAGAAGCTTATAACCAGTTTTCACAATTAGAAAGATTAAACAAAAAAATGCATTCGATTTTAACATCCGAAATGCCATTTTATAAGTATAGAATAATAATATACAATTTATACAAGGCTCACATCTGAATGGCAATACATTTTACAAACCAAGTAGTGTAGATAAAGAGCCGCATAGCCAGACAGTGGTCAAGTGTTTGTCTTCATAAACAAACACACTTAACCAGTCTCGGAATTTAAAACCGTAGGTTGCATTCGGCAGGTGCATCTGTTGCATAGAAATCTTACACTGTGCGTTAGGATTTGATCGCTTATAAATTAGCAAATTGAATAATAGTGAATAAGACGCATTGTAAGTTGTTTTATGTGTAACAAATAAAATATTGCTGCGATAACTCGTTGCATACAAGACATAGTTAATTGATTGTTCTTGTTCGCCACGATTCGCTAGTTTTTCGGCAAGAGGGTAATCTCCATTACCGTGTCTAACAACCTTAGCGAATGGCACGACGGTATTGATAGATAACAATTTTCATATTCCGAGTAGTTACTGAGATATGTCTGCCTGACAGAGAGAAGAAAAGACCATCTGCCGATCTGCCAGGCAGTTCGTTAAAGGCGAACGATTAGCTAAACGTGTCACTACTATCGTGATTACTAGGTAGTAGAGTTCTGCAAGCCCTGATTTGGTACCACCGCTTTACCGAATCATGCCGCAACGGCGTCAATACTTGTCAGTGTTGTGTTCCAGTTTAGAAGGTAAGGTTGCCGGTAAAAATATGCATGGAATTAATATCAATATTAACATATTTGATGTCTAAAGGCGATGGTTGTCTCTTCCCATCAGGAGAGTCATCTATCTGCTTGTTTGCTATCCTATGATATAAAAGACTAGCCGACCCGTGCCCACTTCGTTGGGCAGTTTTAAATCATAATAATATATAGCCTATAGCACTCCTGAATATTGTAGCTTTCTGATTGTGAAATAATTTTCATGATCGGTTCAGTATTTCCAAAAATTAGCCCTTACAAACAAACAAATAAAGTTACAAACTTTACCTCTTTATAATTTTAGTATAGAAGTATAGATAAGACGATTGTAAATACGTATTAAAACTGATTGACATTTTCACTTACAATGCTACGGTTTAGTTGCCGTTGAAATTTAATTGAAAACCTCAATTTCTATCACGAAGGCAAGACGAATTAAATAAAAAAGGGATTCAAAAACAAAACAAACCTCGTAACATTGAACTGGACCGATGAATCGCTCGTGAATTTCCTAATCGTTTATGTAGTACATTGACCTAACAACCGTGATCGAGATATTTCCTAAACTGATCGTTAAAAGTGTGAGACATTAGATTAGTTAATCGTTCACAATACATATATTGTTTTTAGAATATACATGTTTCACTTTACTGTGAATTCCTTAGTCTGGGATTAATTTTCAAGCTTGTTGACTATCTAATGAAAAAAATATTAAGTAGCATTTTGTGAGAAATTGAATACTTTTTTTATTTTTTATATCATTTGACAGCAAACAGGCAGATGGCGACTTTGTGGAAAGATAAATGATCGCCTATAGACATCAAAGAAGTTATGCACCATGCATTGCTACCCGTGTGGCGGGATGGCAATGCCACATGCATAAGAGTATTGGCTACCTTACCTACGGAAAGCGATAATGACAATCATTGGCGCTATTGCGGCAGGAATAGGTAAGGCGGTGGCACCAAAAACCCGCACGAGACGATGCGGAACTCTAAAAATTACACGAATTGAATCATTTATGTTAAGTACATTAAAATTTAATCCATACTAATATTATAAATGGGAAAGTGTATGTGTGTGTGTCTGTTTGTTTGTCCGTCTTTCACGGCAAGACGGGCGACAAATTGACGTGATTTTTTTAAGTGGAGATAGTTGAAGGGATGGCGAGTGACATAGGCTACTTTATTATCCGAATGAGCAAAGAGAAATAATGTTTTTGGGTCAATCGAACGTAGTCGCAGGGAACAGCTAGTTATAAATATAATTAAATAGAGATAAACCGCCTATTAACCTATTTGAATCATTTTACACAGATAAATAAACGATTAATCCCTTTAGTCGATATAGAATCTTTTTTATAAAATACATTTTTCTTATTTATGTACAAGTGAAGAAATCCTCGAGATATTGAACACAGCTTTACGCTGTTAGTAGAGCGAGTTACAGTGCCCGCAAAGTGTTCAAATTGATTACGAGCGATACACGCGAATCGTCTAATAAAATCACTAATGGAACGGTACTCGTGGCGTGCGTCGCATAACGGCCTGCTTGCAGCAGTGTGGTTGCTCCCACGACTAACGCATTATGTAACTTGGGCGCGGGTTCTGGCGTCTAAGATCACAATACGGGCTGTTGAACGCGGTCGCGATCGCATTCCCTGCGAAAAACTGATTGAACCGTAAGTGAAACCTGATGGGATCTTTATAATGGAGACAGTATTGTCACCTCTGCTAAACGTTGATGGATCATGAGAGAACACAATTGTTTACGATAGCTATACAGTCGCTTAATGTGTGATTTATGCATTAAGAAAAATACAATCTGTACATCTATACTACATACGAGTACATTATATACATATCTTCGTGCCAGATCATTTATAGGGTAGGCAGACAAAACTGAGTGCCATATGTCACGATCCTTCTATACTAATACCATTAAGAGGTAAGATTTGTTTGTTTGTAATGGATAAACTCAAAACTACTGGACTGATATAAAAAATCTTTTCTCTTCTATGTTTTCTCTGTAGCGATAAGACCGCCTTTGTGTACCCATATATTTAGTATAATAATGGTTCAATGTTCATTAATATTATAGTTTTTGGTGCGCAATAAAGTGTATTCATTCATTCATTCAATATAAAGCTGCATCATCACTGAGTAACACAAGCTATTTTTACCCGACTAAGTAATAGGAAGTAGAAGGAAGTAAAATAATATAAAGTGCTTGTAACGTAAGATACTAGAAACATTTATGGTTTCCAGTATTAGTAAACTTTGTGCAATTTATAGTAGGTATCGTTATGAAGATATTATAAAGCTAAATATTAAAGAACAATTTCTAGTTTTTTTGGTCTTCTGTATCGAATTATCCTTAAAAATAACCTGCAATGTAACCTACGTATAAATTACTTACGTATTATATGCGTAGGTTTAGATTACTTATTTGAGTATATGAGTACTCAAATAAGTATTGACATTTTTAGGACAAGCCTCCCCATCCGAACTGCAAAAACATGGAGAATATTGCAATTAAAAATTAAGAAATTTGGATAAACTAGAATATTGTTTATATCGTTACCTAATTTTAGGCGGCTAAAGTCAATGTCGTTATCATAATCTAATGCCCGGTTCTTATATCAGTAAAACGACTCATTTTATTTACGAGTAGCAACATATTCTTCAAGGCGTAAACTAAAACCTAAAACTGCCAAATTACCAAATGTCCAAACAACGTGTGGAACGCCTCGTTATTGTTAAATGATTTGCTAATAGTTACTGCTACGAATGACGGATCGTTTATTATGGGATCCATCAGGAGAGCCATCTACTTGTTTACTATCTAATGATATAAAAAAAAATCTAGTATCGAAATTAGTTTTCACCCAGTTGGTATTTAATATTTATGCACTACAGAACTTTAAATATATTTTTATGCAGTATAACACTCACGAGCTTTGATACCCGTGTTCAAAAATACATTAAGTTCGTTTATTTTTAAAAGGCAACGCATATCTCAGTCTGTCTTGTTATGTGTCATATTTATGTAGTATATTTTTTAAATTGACACGGTAGTTTATGAATGGTGGATCGTATTATACGATCGTTGACCCCTTAATTTAGATATTTTGGGTTATATTATACCGTAGGCATATTAAATCACGTTCAATAGCGGAATTCAGTTGCGGCAAGCGCGCGTGACCGCAGCCCGAAACGCACGATTTCTAAATTAGACGGGAGCTTCGTAAGATTACTTGTGGTGAAGTTCAACTTTATATTTTGTACTTCATTTACTAAGAGTAAAAGTATGTGACCTAAATGAAATAGCGTGTGCATTTGCTATGATTGTGGAATGCTATTTGCAACGAACTCCGCTATTCTATACCGATACCGCAAAACATTTCTACAAACAGCAAAAAGCGCGATAAGTATGTATGAGTATTGAACTAACGGTCTAAAGGTTAAATACATTTTTATGGTAAATTGTGATTCTACCGCTATATGTGTTGATTAGTTTATTATAATAAAGTATCTATAAAGAAGGAGAACCTACGTTGAATTGTTAACCACGGAAATGTATATTGGTTTGGTTAAAACAGGTTCGCGTTAAGTATATTTTATTTTATATATGACTAGATAAGATTACCTTTATATCCATACAATCAGGTTAAAAGTATTCTTTATAATGCGTTGAAATATTTCTCCAGATCTTTTATATCAATAATTTTATTGACCATTAAAAAAATCTAGGTATACATCAAATTTTTTTAATATTATAAGTTAGCAAACAAGCAGATAGCTCTCCTGATGGAAAGAGAAACCATCGCCTATATACACCAAAGACGTTATTGATGCATTGTTATCCGTGTGGCGGGATGGCAATGCTACATTTATAAGTCTACCGGCTACCTGACCCTCTAACCGGAATATGACAATGACAAGCATTGAAGCTACTGCGGCGGGAATAGGTAAAGGTGGTGCTACATACCCGGGCGAGACGTTGCAGAAATCTACCAGCTAGTAGTCACGATGATAGTGACACGTTTAGTCTGGCGCAGTAGGTAAGGTGTAGGATATCTACATGCTGGTAGTTAATAATGTGTAAATACTCGTAATTAGCTGTAAGTTTTCATTACTCACTAGTTGCAATCCGCAGACCTCTGCTTGATGATTTTTTTCGAGATTCACACGGGCCAAATACATTTTTCTAGGACAAATAAAATGTTTGAACATAGGCTACCTTTATGCTAAATTCAAACAATTTCATTCAGCTGTTTGTGCATGGTTCGGTAATAAAACATCCATACATGCAAATCTTAATATTTATAATATTAAGTAGGATTTACAAATAGACACATGTGAGACTTAAATCAAAGAAAAGTAAATAAACAAGTATTTCACTAAATACCAGATTCATGTAGTTGGGAATAAATAAATAAACATTCCAGCAGCTTGGTCGTGACGATTGGTTTGCAGTAGCCTGTGTCGAGGAAACTGCGATCACAGTAACGAATGTTCGACTTTGCATAGATGCAATGCAAATTGAGTAGCGATTTGTAAGCACAAAAACTACTTCCTATTAACACACTATTACTATTTCGCATTGCTTAGTAAATGCATACATGCAATCTGAGTTAGCCTGTTTTTTAGAGATGAATTTTATTTGAGTTTTGATTGCCTCCTTCGTTGCGAGTTGCTGCTAATCCTATCTATACAATAGATAAGACTCGGGTTTGAATTCGGACAGTAAGAAGAGTTAGTGTGATGACCGTAGATAATTATATTCCTGATGCTAGATGTTTATTAAATGTATTAGTATAGTTGACTAACGCCTCGATTATAAGTTAAATCTTCGTCTTATGGTAGCGTAATACATCTTATTTAGCTGTTAATATTCATTGTTTATTTTATTAGAACTTCGTACCGCCGCCTTAGAACAGATTTGAAATCGATAAATTGTTGACAGCTGTAAACTGTTTCTATAGAAAAATAACTTACTCGAACATCAGAGTATATTTAAAAAATAAATATTTGCCGAATTAGTTCAGCCAAAAACAGGAACAATTTGAAGTAAATTTAAATAATTTAAAGCTTCTTACTGAAAAAAGAAACTGAGTTTTATATTTTTGATTTAGCATTTGCTTAAGAATAAAATAAGTGGCAGGCAAATAAATCCGGTATCTTCTCACGATAACCGTAATGCTCGGTAATAAATAGAATGGTCCTATAAATCATTTCGCTAACAAAGTTCTACTTTGCAGAGGAAAATAGAATAATCCGATACATAATATACTGACTAACGCGGGAGTCATTTAAAACGCCTGCAAGGCATTCTTTGAACTAACTAGAAAGTAAATTATAAGCCTAGTAGATATAATTGTCAGACGCAGTTGTGTGGTCTGAAACTATCTGAATTTCAAAGTTGCAAATAAAGCCTAAGAACAATTGCAGAAGTATTATTAATTTTCTGTTTTAATTTTCCGTAATGTCAGACATCTTAGTACTTATTTATTCAAATAAATTATAAAAACGTTAATTAAAAATAAAATATGTTATTTCATGTCCTTTACAGAGTAGGTACAGGTTACCGACAGTAATTTTATTTATTAAAATATTGTTTATATTACAGTATATCTTCGTCCGTATAATGTTTTTTTAAAGGTAAAGATTTCGAATTCTTCTCTTGGTGGGTCATTACATGTTAAAACTATTACTACAGTGTTATTTTTCGGTTTCGTGATCGGATGAATAATATGATTTGTGATCCTTGTCAGTATAATAGTGTTGAAAGCCACATATAAGAAAGGAGGGTGTAAGTTGCGATTTCGTTCAAACGTGTTAAATATGATTTAGTGGCACCCATGTTTATCGACATATAAAAAGGTCTAGATCATAAGTACAGTAATTGTTTACCTGTTATATTCGTCAGAAGTTGTTAACTACGGATTAAATGTATCAAAGGCAAAACCGACGCTCTAAATCAACTAAGCAGTTTAAGTGATTGCTATCTGTTTATCCTGCTGGCATACAGTGCTGGCCTATGTTGAACGAGCTCTATTATTTCAATACCTACACCTATGACGGAAATAGAGACTTTGTGACACCATGATAGTATCACTCAGATATGATCACTGGGCAACAATAGGCAATTAATGAGTCATCTACAAGCTATCTTTTATTGAGTCTTGCGTAACGAGCGAGTGCCACTTCTTATCGCTAATGAGAGCTGCCGTCGAGTATTGTCGCGGAGGGCAATTTCAATCTGCAGAGGCCATCAGGAGCATAAGAGTCTAGATTCTTATCCATTGAGACAGTTACAATCGTGCGACACTATAACGATAAACAATGAAACGTAATTAACAGCTAAAGATCCATAACACTGGTTAGATAACATTTATTTGTTCTCAATCATTTAAGATATATCAATTATTGAAGATAATTCAAGTAATTAAAAATAATTAATTTTATTTTCTTCACTGAATCTCCATGAAAAAGCTTGTCAGGGCCGAACATCTGCTACTTCATGTGGGTCAATTACTTACGATTCTTTAAGACGAAAATTAGCCCTCATATGGAGTACTATTCTCTTTTTTGGTACGCTAGTAGCAGCTTGTTCGTCTTGACCACATACAACGTCAAACGGCTTGAACTGTTGATAAACGGGCTTTTTCTGATCGGCTTGTTTGTTTGGCGTTGCAAAGAGAATATTTTTCTTGCGTCTTTTATCGCATATTACATTATAGGTATATTGCGAGAAATTCAAAATTGATCCATCCATGTTTGGTTGCAGGCGCTGAATTTCATCATCGGACATAACTTTAAAACTTAAAATGTCACCCTCAAACTTCAACGTCTGAAAGTCCAATATAATGCGATTCTCAAAGCATTTTTGCTTCTTGCAACCACTCCAATAGTGCGTCAAATTATAAGCGGAGGTGTATCCGAATTTAGGCAACTTAAGGGCTTTCATGAAAAGAGATACCTATCTATATTTAATGAAAAGACATTCCTTCAAGCCTACACACTAATTGCTATCATCCAGCGTTGCATTTTTTCGTGGGCGGCAGATACCAAAGCTTCATTTAACATTTTTTATCCAACCCGGGATATAATCTAAACTGAACAGACAAATTCACATTTAAATCTTTTATGTCATCAATAGAAAATATAGTGACACAAACACATAAAACAATATTATCTTTATATTGATCAAAGCGATGTTTTATCAGAGTTTACACAGATTGTCTAGCCAATAAAATTAGTGTTAATTATGTGCTTACAAAAGGTGACAATAGGGTTCCGTTGGGAGGTGACATTGGGTTGCGGGCAGGGCCTAGCTATCTAATCGGGCTTCGCCTCATAGTCGGTGGGCGGCGATCGGGATAACGCCAGCGCCGCGCCCACACGCCAATTATGTAGGAAGAAGTACGATTCCACGCGCGATACCAATTCTGCGAACGTACCCCATGTCCGATCATAAATTAATCAGAAAACTATTAGATTAGTCGTAAACAAACGTTATTGATAAACTGTGTTTACAGTTGCCCCCTTGTTTCATAAGTAAAGAAATTATTTTTCATGATTTTCTTTCTAGTTTACGAAGTGTTTGCTTACTTTGGGGTTAGATCAGTCGTGCAATTTGTCCAGTCATATTATATTATTATATTTATATTATTGATTAGTAATTAACTGAACGTTCTAGATAATATGTATCTCTATCTCTCTATCCTTTAAGTCAAAGAAATAAAAAATCAATTTGTTTTAAGTTATGTGAATTTGTCTTAATAATGTTTTTTGGTACGTATGTTACTGATTACTTTATTGACTGTACCTACCGATTTCCTACCATCCACCTAACTCTACTACCTACCACCTAGTAGTTACTACCATCGTGACTACTAGGTGGTAGAGTTCAATGTGGAAATGTTTTAAGCGATACCTCCTAAGCGCAGTCGACGCTCTTTCACATATTAAATCAATATTAATTCATTCGCTACACTGTAGACGCAGCAGCAGTACTAAATTATAATTATGTGTTATCTATAATACACAACACGTCAAACTTTAAAGATGTATCAGTAGTTAAGCTATTTTGTAATTAACGCATCTCTTACAATAAAATACGCTCTATCTTCCAATTACGTCTTCCGGTCACGAAACGTTTTAAATTTTGATTTTGTGAAGGGACTGTAAATTATTTAAATTTTAATATGAAATTATCTTTTTAAAAAATTACATGGTATGGTTTTTAAAAATAAATGGTGTAAAAATGGCAAATCATTTTTGACTAATACGACCTACTACGAACTGTCGCGGCGTAGATTAATGTTTTTTGGCATTGGACGAAGCAATTAATTCGAAATAAATATTTGGTCATCGATATATTAATACGTGAGGGGAAAACTTTGTACCCCTTATTAAGACAATTGCGCGGATGGCGGAGTATGAAATTTGGCATGTTAAAGTTTAAATTGCGGAGGACTACAGAAACTTAATATC
The DNA here is from genome assembly GCA_018236825.1 of Apodemia zela. Taxonomy (NCBI): domain Eukaryota; kingdom Metazoa; phylum Arthropoda; class Insecta; order Lepidoptera; family Riodinidae; genus Apodemia; species Apodemia zela. Next base: position 196 of record DWBA01000476.1, on the reverse strand, counting down.
TATACATATAATAAAATCGTAGGAAAGTCAAAACTGTACATTGGATATTTTTTTAAAAGAATACTTGGGGCGTGATCTATAATCGATATCGAAGCCAAAAATATAGTTTTTAAAATTTATGTCTGTATGTATGTCCGGGCTAAACTCAAAAAGTACTGCATGGATTTACTTCAAATTTTGCATAAATATTACTAAC
>DWBA01000475.1:0-13297 GCA_018236825.1 Apodemia zela | reverse complement strand
TGTCATCGACGATTCGAGCCGCTCGACGTTGTATGCGATCAAAAGGAAGGAGCTGGTACTGAGGAGCCCCCGCCCATTATTAGGGATAGCCTGATTATTAGGGATTTCTGATTTCTGAGATTTACCAATGCATTTCTTGTGGATTTATTTTATCCGTGACTTAAAGGTTAACTAAAAGTCTCCGAACACATTGTAAAAAGTTGACGTGAAGGTATTTATTTACTTTTATCCGTAGCGGGTACTCTATCACATGACTACTACTCGTATAAGCAAATGATGATCACCCGGTAACATGACGCGTAGTTATTGTAATATTTATAAACTGTGTAGTCAGTTGTATCCAATCAGTATTACTATTTAACGAACAAGAATGAACATATTTTACTTTATAAAGTGCTGTCATATTAACTACCATTAATATGACAGCACTATATACCAGCTGCCTGTCTACCTGTGGGGATGCGGGTGTGACGATCGATATTGTCACATTGCATCTGTATTGGTGAGTTCGCCAGAGCTCGCGCCCCGAGCGGCAGTAAACAAACCTCGCCTTGCCCCCTTATCGGACAGCGTTATCGCGGTCCGCCGGGTCACCTCGCCAATTAGTTCCCTGCTTTCCGCATTTCCCTTTTCTTATCCGACTTTGAGACTTTACGCACTAATACCCAACTACAAACGAGGTGGTAAATTTTATCAACAGCTTAAGGGGGTTGATGAAGTCGACATAGAGATCAACAAGAATGTAGCCTGCATTGAAATTATTGAATTATTTAAATGAACAATAAATCTATTTTAGAATTGAACTGACACTTTTAAAAATAATAAATATGCACTAGCTAAGTACATACACTAATACGTGTAAATGTATTTTCATTTCATCTACATTGTTAGTTAGGATTTTTAATATAATGATGAGAACTTTTAATAATTCGATTGAATTTTTAATTTATGCAAATGTATTAATGTAGAAGTGGTATGTATGTACGACGCGTCGGAACACTGGCGCACCGGGACATGACCTCACGTCACCGAGAATCGCAGCGGCAATGTCCCTGGCGACCCGTTTATAATGGAATATTTGGGTGAAAGCACTATCCCTATACTAAAGGAAACGTCACACGTTTCGAGATACTGTTTTTTTTATAACATAAAGACTCCTAATATTAGAGATATATTTGAGTGAATTAGTGTAACGAGTAATCTACAATAGCCCGTGTCGGTGAAGTAACGCAATGTGCAAGTGTGAGGGCAGGTGCGAGCGAGCGCGGCATACCTTGTCGACGGTCTTGCCGTCCCGCTCGACGGGCGTCTGAGCGAACACGGTCATGATCTCGGCGATGCCGCCATTGCTGATCCAGATCTTGGAGCCGTTCAGCACGAAGTGCGACCCGTCCGCCGCCGGCACCGCGCGGCTCCTGCAACACCGCCACCGTCACCTCCCTCACCACCCTCACCACCCTCACCACCATCGGCGACCTTGTATATACCTTACAAAATATACAACACTAGCTGCTGCGTGCAGCCCGCTGCATTATAACATCCAAACATCTATCCATCCATCCATACATCCAAACATCCAAACTTTCGCATTTATAATATTAATATAGATGACTCCTCAAATATTGTACACACTGAAAGAGGATGTTCGGCACTCGATTCTGGTACCGAATATGTAAAAGAAATAGATAGGTACTTAAATTTGTTTAGTACGAACACCCGCGCACGTGACATAAAACTTCACTGTTCATGTACATCAGCGACTTACCGAACTCGCTAAAGACATCGTGCAATGACCATACTTTTTGAATATTACTACATAATTTCGTTAAGATTTACTATGTGGTTAAGAAATATTCTCTTTTCATTATATTTTTATTGTTTACATATGAGTATTAACTGTCGTGTCCAGTTCAGTGTGTACAATCTTTTACCAGTCAACCAGTATAACTGTTTTAGCGCGGCTTAAGGTTTACTTGAATTTAAAGTAGAGTAACGTCGAAAATTGCTTGACCGCTACATCATTATTTACAATGCCTTAAAAACATAGCTGGCATTAAAATTGAACCATAAACTTCCTTCAGTGCTTTGAAAATATTGATACGAAGAATGTTTCAGTTCACAATAATGGGGACATACTTCACCGCTACCGACACGCTTCGTGTGTGCGTGTGTGTGTGCGTGTGTGTGCGCGCGTGTGTGTGCGTGTGTGTGTGTGCGTGTGTGCGTATGTACGTGCGGCCTCACTTGATGGAGCCGGCGTCGGAGCCGGAGGAGGGCTCGGTGAGGCAGAAGGCGGCGTACTCCCCGGCGGTGACGCGCGGCAGGTACTCGGCACGCTGCTGCTCCGTCCCGAACAGCAGGATGCCCTTGAACCCGATGGACTGGTGCGCGCCCAGCGTGATGCCCACGCCCAGGTCGTGCGCGCCCACCACCTCCACGAGCCGCGCGTACTGCGTGTTGTTGAGCCCCAGCCCGCCCAGCTCGCCCGGCACCTGCAGCCCGAACGCGCCCAGCTCCCACAGCCCCTTCAGCGTCTGCGCGTCGATGCTGGCCTCCGCGTCGTTGCGCGCCGGGTCGTTCACCTGCCGACACGCGCCGCCACCGCCGCGCGTTCTAGTTATACCACTTCAGCCGCGTTTGGGGATACAGATCACACTTTATTTTTACTCTCCTAATACTATTCACGCCCGTCAAAAATACGATTCACTGACAAACTACAGAGGTCAGAGAGGCCGTGTTGTATCAGGTCTCTTTTGAAGAATACACCATCTGGCATTCTGCCGGGCAATTCGTAAAAGGCGAACTATCGGTGATACGAGTCACTATCATTGTAATTACTATGTAGCAGAGTCATGCAACGTGTCGCCCGGGTGTATAAATATAACTACCGCAATAGCATCCATGTTTGTCACTATCGCGTTCCGGTTTGTAAGGTAAGGTAGCCGGTAAACTTATTCATGCGGCATTAACACTCAGCCAAACGGATAGCCACTCACCATCAACAACCATGCCCTTCCATCAGTAAAGTCATCTGCTCATTTGCTATCTTATGATATCAAAAGTGCGTGTCGGGCCACACGCAATGTAGAGTTCCGGAGTTGGCCATCACAATAACGCGGACTACTCAAAAACTTGTAAAGCCTACTAAGCCGTGATAGTTTTTCTTTTAATTTCATTATATTTGCCCACACCCAAAATCTACCATTTGTAGGTAGAGGGGGGGGGACACTTGACTCTACAAAAATTTGCACTTTGAAGCTTAATATTTCAGAAACGAATCCCTTAATCGAAAATTTGTGTTTGCAAACCTACAATATTTTTGAAAACCTATCCAACGATACCCCACGCCATGGGGTACGCGAGAAAAAAGTTAACATCCCAACTTTACATGTAGGTATAGGAGCTACCCTAAAAAAATTCTAGACTTTATTGTACCGCTTTGTTGCCATGACTAATTTGTATATTCATGCCAAATCACAACTTTCTAGTAGTAAGGGTCTGAGCTAGACTGTGGACGGACGGACAAAGCGAAACTATAAGGGTTCTTAGTTTACTTCAGAACCCTAAAAAAGACAGACAACCTCTGGTCATCAGTGTTATCAGTCCAAGCTTCTGCCGCGTGAATGTTTCCCATCCAGTAGTAACGTCAAAATTCGTCGATGCATCAAAAGTCAGGCACTTAAGAAATAATTTGAACAAAAAAATTACTTTGACTTCTGAGTCGATCAACTTATAAAATCACTCATCCAACTAAGAGTTCTAAAAATGTTGATTTTACACAAACCTCTTGAAAGAATTTCTCTACTGGCGGCACAAGTTCTGTTAGTATCTGTCTCTGGTCTTCAGTCAGAGGTTCTGGGAAAGGAAACACTTGTGCTGTTTCGAACTGGCCACGAAACATGTTGAGCGTGAACGACGCGCTCTGCCTGGCGCCGCGGGGAGCCTCGGCCGCCGCTGCTGTTGCTTTGCCCCTGGATTTAGAATATTTGTTCACTACATTTTGATTTTATTTAACAATATAAAAAAAGTATCTTCACGCCCGTATCCCCGAAGAGGTAGGCCGAGGTACAACCAGTGCACCCACGATTTGCCGAAGATACTCGGTCCCACAATGTGATTGGTGAGTAGCCTATCGGCAATCGGGCACTTTTCTAATCCCGGGCAAATTTTTTGATCAGAAAACTGAAAAAACTTCACTTTTTTAATTGCCCGACCCGGGAATCAAACCCGGGACCTTAACAATATAAAATATGTATTTATGTTGTTTACCACAAATTGGCCTATAAAAATGTAATTTACTGCCAAATGAGAAAAAGTAAACATTAGTAGATTTTATTTTATTTAATCATGTGACTCAGAATACACAAACATAGGTTTATGGGTGTCCTTAATTCCTACACATATTTGTTCCTTTACAATTATAACAACAAATTACTGTTGTTGACCGAGACCACAGTATCCTGTACACAACTTTATTGTAACGTAGCAGAAAGCTAGCACCTTTGCACCTATTGTAGGGAGACCACTTTCCTCTTGTTCTATCCTTGGCTTAATCTAAGCCAGTGCCATCATATAGTATTCCGCGCGCCCAGAAACTGTTCAGGGGTAAGAAATGCTCACTGGAGCCAACTCTTCTAATCTTCCCGTATTTTCATTTGGACGAAACCAGGATGGAACTAACTGGCTGGTCGACCTCTATCTAACCTCTATTTTGACCGCCCCGTTTGTCGTGTGGTTAGCGAACTTAACTACGAACAATGGGGCCCGGGTTCGATTTCCGGCAGGGACATACATTGGTGTGATGAGCATAGATGTTTGTATTTCTAGGTTTGGCTGTTTATTAAATATACATTATATATATATATATATGTAACTCTATGTATTAATTACATTGACTAACACCCATATCACTAGCAAATAAATTGCTTACTTTGGGGTTAGATCAATTTGTGTAATTTGTCCAGTCATATTATTATTATTATAATTATTTTATTGTACAATCATAAAAATATATTTTTCCCATGGTAATTAGCAAATTCAATATATATTTTTAAGTTATGCTTGCTAGCTCAATTGTAATACTACAATTCATGCATAGATTTATTAAATTGTGGGTCTATTCCCAGTTTCCACCGAATGCTTTCCCACGAATTTTTTCAACCGAATTCATAATCGGGGAAACTGGAAACAAAATGGTCCCATTTTCCCCTGGAATATTATTTAATTTTAAAATCCATTTTGCGAATTAAAATCGCGCTACTTGGAATTAATGAAATAAACTTGAGAATGTACAGGAATGATTAAAACAAAGTTTGGTTAGGTATTAATTTTTTTTTTAAAAACTGCATTTTCCATTTTGATAGTGTAGCGATTCTTTCACTTATTAAAAATTTACAGTTGTAACTAGTAACAACTAAAGTAATGTTAAACAGGTTTCAGCGTTCTATCTAAAATCAGTCTATGATATATCAAAAAAATGTTCGAAATCCGTTTTTTTACTTATTAGTATCTTACTTTAAGATCAGTCTTAATATTGTAACAATAGCTATTTAAAATCAACAATTATACAACAAAAACAAAGTAAGTATAGGTACTGTTGTATAAAAATATTCTTTAAACAAATTTTATAATAAAAGTCTCGTAAATAAATATAATACAATGAGTAGGCACATCAGAGTAGGCACACACCTTGAAAAAAAAACAACTTACATACTAATAACCACATTTATCACAGCCCTTTACCCTTTGTCATGTCACCTCGTTTTGAGGATATATAGGATAGTGTCGGAATTCTTGGAGTCGACATATCGAACACCGTTCAGTTTCGCGGTCATTTGGAAGGTAAGGCTCTAACTAGCCTCCAAAAAGCTCGGTGTGCTCAGCAGAGCGAGACAGTACTTCTTTCCGGCCCATCGCCTCCAACTTTATAAGGCGCAAATTTGGCCTCACATGGAGTACTCTTCTCATCTCTGGGCCGGGGCCCCCCAGTACCAGCTTCTTCTTCTTGATCGCATTCAGCGCAAAGCGGTTCGAATCGTTGACGACCAGGCCATTTTGAAACGGCTTGACTCTTTGGCATTACGCAGAGATGTAGGTTCGCTCTGTATCTCCTATCGTATCAATCATGGAGAGTGTTCCGACGAGTTGTTTGGATTAATTCCTGCCTCAAAATTCCATCATCGGACATCGCGTCAAAATTTGAAGTTCCACCCTCACCATCTTGATGTCTGGAAATCCACAACCGTGCGTTTCTCTAGGCACTTTTTGCCTTGGACTACTCTTTTCTGGTATCAATTACTGGCGGGGGTGTTTCCGAACGGATATGACTTTGGGACCTTTAAAAAAAGAGCGTACTCATTCTTAAATGGCCGACAACGCAACTGCAAGACCTCCTTTTCGTTTGCCCCCTCTTCGATATATAAAAAAACAGTATAACATATTATATCTATTTTTCCTTTTTTATAAACTAATAGCTAATAAATACATCATTGAGGTTCGTCAGAGGCGAACGATTGGCTATGTTAGTCACTAATTTCGTGTCGTCTAAGTTTTAGGTGGTAGAGTTCTGCTTTGTCTCGCCTGGGTCTGGTACCACCTCATACTTATTTTTGCCGCAATAGCATCAATGCTTGTCATTGTCGTGTTCTGGTTTGGAGGGTAAGGTTGCCGGTAGACTTATGCATATGGCATTGCCATCCCGCCACACGGATAACATTTTTGTTGTCTATAGGCGATGGTTTCTCTTTCCATCAGGAAAACCATCTGCTTGTTTGTTATATTATGATATAAAAAAATACAAATTTTAATAAAATATTTTTACAGGGAGGTCCATTTACCTGCGAGGTATTCGATCCAGCTGGAGTCAGATTAAGTCCTGGAGCGCTAGAAGGAGCAGAACCTTTAAAACCTCATTCGTTTGACCTGGATACTAGCGGTTGCGGCGTGAAGGGTGATCTGCAGTTGGACATTGTACATGATAAAAGGAGTGTTATGTGCGCTTTAGAAAAGTTATCTTCTACAAAATATCGAGCAACATTCATGCCTAAGGCGCCCGGAAAACACAGGGTAATAAAATATTTTATTTTGTGTAATATACTTTTTGAAAACTATATAAGTAATTGACATAATTGGGTTAAACATGTTATTAGGCCACGGGTGGGGGCGTCTTTGCTGTCGAAGCCGCCGTTTAATGTCGGCTTTTTTACAAAGAAGACGCGTTTTCGTAAAAAGATCATCATTTTTCTTGCCATAGATAATATTTGAAATATAATTTAAGGTTAAACTATTTTGACCGGGGAAAATTAATCTATAAATATCCACATAACAATTTGGTATTCATAATTATATTAAGCTTACCGATAATGCATAATGTCCGGTCCCTATATCAGCAAAACTACTCGTTTCAGTAACGAATCGATTAATATTTGCAGGAAGTCTAAATTTGGCGGAACCCAATCGAATATCATCAATCGCGTTTCGATCGGTCAAGCCGTTCAAAAGTCATGAGATGTTTACATATACACACACACATATACATACATATAGGCACACTGAAGTCATTGCGCAAATAGTCAGAATAGGAACCTTTCCTAGGAGGTGGAGATCTAGTAAAAACTCGATTTTCGAAAAGCAGTGCAAAATCAATAACTTCCTTATACTCCTCACGTAGCGGGAAGTTAAAAATACTGCCGAATTAAGAACCTTGAGAAGAATTCAGTTAAAAAAAGTTTAATGTATATTTAAGGTAATAAGTCTTTTCAAAATCCAATTTTGGTCTTTACGAAAAAAAAATTCTACCATAATGTTCACAATGAAATTGCCTATCCATTAGTGTATGTATCAAATCAAAATAAATGTTAGTTTTTGAGGAGATGCATTTTATCCATAATTATTTCTCATTTCTGGGGTTTCGTTGTGAGGAGATTTATTAAACTTTAAGTTAGTAAAATAAATTTTCCATTTTTGAGCCAAGATTGTTTATAAATTTAATGTATTTTTTATTAGTTGATATATATTTTGGATAATACGGAGATAGCTCCGAAAAACTGCACAAAAAACGGCTAGCGCTGGGTTTTGCTCGGGGACGCGCCTTAATTAAATATTACTTTTATTTTCATTTCTGTTTTTTAATACGAACGTTTTTGTTTCAGTTGTACATTTACTTCAATGGTTATGATGTCATGGGCTCGCCTCACGTGTTTCGGGTTGGTTCTCGTTCTAAAAAGATGCGGGATAGTTCAAGTCCTTCATATGCAAGAATATCTAGCCCAGGTATCTCATCTATGTATTAATAATTAAAAATATTATTACGCTAATACCCTTACGTGATAGACAGAGTAACTGAACGGCTATAGACTAACCGGTTCACCACGATTCATCGTTTCGTAAGTTGGCGAGATGGGAGTTACCTACACATTTCATAAGTTATACTAAAAACAAAGGTAAAATTATTTAAACGTATGTAAGGTAAAATAGGGTTAAACGCTTGGTAATTCACAATAGGTTCTATGAATCTGACTAGATTATTAAAGACATTTTTTCTGTCTATGAATGAGTGAGTTAAGAAAGATTAATTATTAAAACTATCAAGCACATAAGATAAAAAAGAATTTGAATTTTGCTATGTGGTGCCAGTGTGTATTTAGTCATGCTTGAGCGACTAAGAAGAATAAAGTATTGTATTATGTATAATCCATCCACATCGATTGATCCATTTAGTAGTTGAGAGAAGAGGGAGAAAGAGAGAGGGGCATAGGAACGTAGTATACATCCATACATATATACTTTTGCTGGCGCAGTCGGGTAATAAATAAGACTAGAAACTATAAAGGAGTGGAGAATACAATATTTTAATTTGCGACTCTAATATTAATATATTTCTTTTTTTTCAGTATCAAGATTAAGATCCGATAGTCCTCATAACAATTACAATTTATACGAAACAAATACAACCAAACACAATCTAAGTTCCAATGATCGCCGAGATGAAAGAGGAAGTTCTACAGATTATTACAAATCGATGTATGGAGCAGACAATAGGGATAAGTCATATGACGTCACAGATGCTTATACGTCATCGAAACTGCATAAAAAGGATAGCTATAGTACATCATATGACTCGGACAGTCCTAAACATAGAACAGCAAGTCCGATTACATCTAAATATTTAGGCAACGGGTCACGGCTCGATTTTGCGAGGTCAAACAGCCCATACAGGGCCAGTAGCCCGTACAGAGCAACAAGTCCAATTGGCCGAACTAGTCCACTGACAAGAGACAGTCCTTTGAATAGAACAGCTAGTCCAATTAATCGGTATGTTTGTCTATTATTTATTTAATAATTATTTATTTACTAGCTGACCCGGCGAACTTCGTACCGCCTAACAGTCGATTCTTTAACTTTTGACATCTTTGGTGTCCATAGGCTGCTGTATACTCCATTATACATTTTATTATAGAATTTTTATACAACATATGTTTTTAATTTCATCGCATGTTTGGTCTAGTGGTCCGGTGTCGATGTTGAACACACGAGGTCCCGGGTTTGATTCCCGAATTGGGCAATAAAAAAATGTGTTTTTTCAGTTTTCTGATAAAATCAACGTTGCCCCGGGATTGGAATATTTTTGCTGGTAGGCTAGCCACCTATCACATTGTGGGACCGAGTATCTTGCCCAATTCGGGAATAGAATCAACCCGTGACCTCTACTCCGACACCGGACCACTAGACCGACAGACAGACAGACAGACAGAGGAGAATCGAATCAAATAAATTTATCAACCATACAGTAGCAATAATTTATTAGAACAATTTTATATCAAACAACGATAGTGATCAATCAAAATAGTTGGAATAATGTAGTTATTAGTTCACGTCAATTTATATTCATTATTTATTGCTGTATTACAAATCAAATTAGCTTTTTGCTTTAGGCAATAGTTTATTATTTATAAATTTCCATTATAAATATAATATACAAACTATATAATATGGGAATACCCAAATACTCCAAATTATTTTATTCCAAATTTTGATGTTCCGATTTTCAAAAATCTGAACTTCATAATTACAATGTCTTGAAAATCATGAAATTTATTTTAATGAAAGACATAAATGCGATTTGCTTGTTTTTAGATTTTTTTGTAAGTCCGAAGAAGCAAATGCCCGATAGGTTCTCGGCCCAAAACACGACATTCAGATCCTCCGTTTAATCAATGGAATATAATAATTGATCGGTAGGTAGGTGCTTAGGTACTTTATTTCGTATTTTTGATGTTTCGAAAAATCAACAAGTCGGACTTTTGAATATTTGATCTATTATAATTCGGCATTTTAAGAATAGTAATTAATATAGGTAAACGTTAGAAATATTGAAATTTCGGAATTATTAAAATAAGATGAATGATAAATCTGAGTTGTTATATTAGGATTTTTGCCCCATTCGGAATTATGAGAATCGGTATTTTGAAATTGGTATTTGTGACTGTCAGGGTGACGTCATAACTGTGGTGGTGGATAAAGTCACACCAATGTCATGGAAAAGGAAAATCTTCCCAAGATTAATAATAAGAAAAACTGGAAGAAATCTCTTTTATTGGAGATAAGCTCGCATATTGTATTATTTTGTTTAAATATGTTTTTATGTATTTCTTTTTTAAGTGTGTACAATAAAGTATTAAATAAATAAAATAAATAAATAAGAAAGTTTAATAAACCAATGTACCTACTTATATAAAATTCGCACAAAAATTTAAGTAGGTATGTGTTTGTGAGAATGTGGAGTATGAAATGTTGGGAATATTGAGACCTATTTTTCAGGTCTCCTGGAACTATTTTGGACTATATTGTTATAATTTATAAATAAGACAAATATATTTTTGCAGAGTAAGTAGTCCCACGGAACGCTACAGTCCAGTCACAACAACGAAGAGAGTCGTGGAGAAGCGATCAAATTACAAAATGTACAGCTCGTATAGTGGATCGCAAGACAACATAGACCAAAGCAGTCCATTATCATCGTTAGAAACTGATAGAATTAAAAGATATGGAAGCCCCAGTAAGTATCATTATGCCGGTACTCTTATTTCTCTGTCTATAGACTTTCCGGTTCAACACGATTAACCAGTTCGTCAGTAAAATTTGGGAATTCGAGAAAAGCCCTAGTAAAATTTTTGCGTGACCCGAGGATTGAACGCGGGACCTCATAATAGGCTAACCAAGCTCTAGAATAATCTTGTGTTACTCAATAAATTATATCTAACAGCTCTAAAAGGAGTTCAGCTATATTAGTGAGTTTTAAGTGACAAATAAAATGATATATAGTAGAATTAACAATCGTAAGATATGGAGGTAGTTCAACATTATATAATTCACATAATTGTCCTGTGGGAAAGAGAAAACCATAACGTATGAGATATTAATAAGTTGCGGTGTGGGGGCCATCAATGTGGTGGACGTAATGCCACTTGCATAAGTTTACCGCCTATCTTATCCTCCAAACTGAAACACGACAGTGACAAGCGCTGACTCTTTTGCGGCTGGTTAAAATATGGTGGTGCCAAATATAGACATGATGTAGCAGAATCTACCACATAGTAGTCACGAAGGTAGTTCTAGGTTTAGCTCTAGTGTATTTATATAAAATATTGTATTGAAAATGGAGTGCCGGCGACAAGGAACATAGAAGATACTTTTACAACCAGCCTGCCGGGAAGGTAGGTGGACTTTTCTTCAAAATAGGCCCGGATTTGTAACAACTATCACTTACTTATGGTCTAAGATCCGAACCTAAATCTACCTTCACTAAGCTGATAATAGAATGACAGGTATTTCAAAATAAATTTAGTATATTAGAGAATGTATCAAAAATGGGTTTGCTAAAAAACTGACAGGCTATTTTAAATTATTTTTTAAAATAATAATTGCCTCTGTGGTTTAGTGGTCTGGTGTCGGAGTTGACCACATGAGGTCCCGGATTAGATTCCCGGGTCAGACAATAAAAAAAGTGTTTTTTTTGTCAGTTTTTTGATAAAAACAACGATGCCCGGGATTGGACAAGTGCCTGGTTGGCCATAGGCTTGCCACCTATCACATTGTGGGACCGAGTATTTTCGTCTAATCATGGGTGCACTGGTTGTACCTCTGCCTACCTTGTTGAGGGATACGGGCGTGAAGATACTTTTTTTCAATAATTTAAAAATGACTTTTAATTAAACATTGCAACTCGAGATAGTAAGAAAATTTTATCCCAATCGATCAATGAAACCTATAGAATGTGCAAACGTTGGGGTTGCTAGTTTTTAATATATTCCACACTTTTAATCGTCGGCACGAGGTGAAACTCCATTTAAAGATAATATTTATTGATTAATACACTTGTAGTGTTTCACAATAAGATAGTTATGATTTATTTCCAACCGGTTTCGCTTACATAAGCATCTTTAGGGTATTTACATGTTAACTCAGTTGTCATGTAATTAATACCCTACCTCAGTTTTTCTGGACGAACTACTGGGGTAAACCTATTTTAGATACATTCCCTAATATACCAAATTTATTTAGAAATACCTATCATATTATCAGTCCGGTGAAGGTCGAGTTAGATTCAGATCTTCTGCTATTATTGCGAATATCCATAAACGAAAGTTTTACGTCAACAAAAACGTAATTCTGAAGTCTGCGTTTTTATAAAACAGCTGTAGCGGACAATCCAGATCCAGGGAGAAAATCTTATTCTACTAGAAATGACACGTGGGATGCTGTCGAAAGAACTAGAGAAAAATTTAGTAATAATAGGTATGTTTATTGTATTTTTTCATGTTTCGTTCTATCAACTGATGCCTGATAGCCTGTCTCAGTCGGGATCGAACCTGATTCCCAACAGGGACGGGCATTTGTGTGATAAGCATTATAGTTGTAAGATAAGCAAATTATTTGCTTGTGTTATGGGTGTTAGTCAACGATGCTAATACATAGAATAACATATATAAATACTTTTACGTATTTAATACGAGTAAACACCCAAACTCAGAAATACAAACATCTATATCCCACAAATGTTTGTCCCTGTAGGAAATCGAACCTGGGTCCCGTTGATGCGTAGCCAGGTTCGCTAATCACTCGACCAACGAGGCGGTATTATAAAGAGGAAAGATTTGATTTTTTGTTTATTTGTTTGTTACGATTTAACTCAAAAACTACTCGACAGATTTTAAAAATTATTTCACTTTTAGAAAGCTACATAATCGAGGAAGAGACGTTGGCTACTTTTTACGCGACTCAGCAAAGGGAAGTAATG
>DWBA01000474.1:0-13302 GCA_018236825.1 Apodemia zela | reverse complement strand
ATAGATAGAGTGATTCAAGAGGAAGGTTTATATGTATATATTGTACCCGTGCAAAGCCGGGGCGGGTCGCTAGTACTTTATAAAAAAATATTACAATTGATGGTTACCTTAAACAGGGGTATTAACTTCATATCCTCCATGTCTTGACTAGACAAATTACTTGTTTTCACTATAATAGTGAGGAAATAAAGAACTCTATTCTGGAAAAAATATAATCTAAGATTAGGTTAAATAACGGCGAATGAGCACGGAACACAAATCCTTTGTGCATTTTTACACATACGAATTTTTCTTAACAATCAAGATACATATGGAATTTGTAATCACTATTTTTAGTTGGAATATCGCAGAAAGGACTTTATCGACACAGGGAATAAAATAGTGACTATGTTTAGTACAAAAAATGAAAAAATGCACATATGGAATTTGGCAGGCGCAGTGGCGATATGTAATATGTATACACATATAAAGCTAATCAAAAAGTAATATTCATACTTTGGCAATTCTATAAAAGTATGTATTAAAGAACAAACTAGCTGACCCACACAGCTTCGCCTGCAGGTAAATTATGCCACAATGTACAAAACTTCATACAATAGTTCAACCCCTATTTCACCATTCTAAATTTTGTTAAAGATAAGATACGAGCAAGGCTGTATGTAGTGAGACGCTTGCCTTTTGGCGCGTAATAGACGAGAAGTTATGGTTCTTGCCGACAACTCGAAAGCGAGTTGTCTCGAGCGAGATAGGATATAAGGCGGGAATCATAATTTCGGAAAAACCCTGAAAAGTGCTGAAAAGCGTATAAAAATGATGACGTAAGTATTTAATTGTTAAATACATAATAGATATACGCTTATTGCGTATAATAGAGCACTTTTCGGGGTTAAATACAGGGATATCAGGTCAATAGTGTAGCCTTCCGGCTACACTATTGACACCCACACACCACCCTAAGGGTTACGAGGCACACCACCCTAAGGGTTACGAGGTCCTGGTCTGCCACAGCATCAGAATAGCTGTGTTATTATGTTTAATGAATAACCCTGTATAAAGTAATAAGTTTTCAGGTTTGTAAATACCTGCTGTTTATTTGACTATTAATGACTACCATTATATGACTTTTAAAAAATATAAATTATATGTATTATAACTATGCAATATTTTAGTTATTGCTGCTGCAATAAAAACCTAGAACAGGACAATCACAAGTAATAACTTGTCATTGTCCTGTTCCAGGCTAATTAGTATGGTAGCCGGTAAACTGAAGCATGTAGCCTTACATTCCCCCATGCGGATGCAGATGCAGTTTTTTATATCCTGATAGAAAGAGCCAAACATTGCCTATGGATATCAAAGATGTTAATAGTGTTTATCAGTGGCGAAGAATTCATATAAGACTATTATTTTTGGCTTCCCTTTTAAATTTAATATATTAAATTACATATTTATTTAATGAAAATTTGTTAAGAGTATTGGTCAATACTCGTATAAAAGGGTGCAGCTAGTAATTCTTACATGGTGAAGGTGGGACTTTATTGCGCCAAAGAACCATCGGTGACTGTGAAGAGATAAGAATTTTGTTCCCTTTTTCAGATTTCCACTCTTCGCCTTACCTTCCAAACCATAACATAACATTGACAGGCAAATACTATCACAAAGAAATAAGTAAAGTAGTACCAAACACGAAAGAGACATTATTCCAAACTCTACCACCACTCTAACACCTAGTGACATGTTTGGCCATATTTTAAGAACTGTCTGGCTGAAAGGCAGCTAGAAAAACTAGACATCTTCAAAAATGGCCTGGACCAACACAGGGAAAATTCACTACTGGCATCTTTTTTCTACTTATCTATCAAAGTATAGCTACATACAGTATAACCCATACTCCACTATGGCATCTATGGGTAAGTATTTGCTGATTACTTATAATTGTTGGTTAGGTAGGTTTAAGAGTTTGTTTTTTTTTAATTTGTTTGCTATTTGGTATTGAAAAAGAATTTTGTAAAAGGTAACCTGAAATGAAGACTCATTAATAATAAATATTTACCAATTTTATAACTTCATTAATAATTACATCATCAATGTTTGACCAGGGTACAAAGTAGTCTTCTCGACCAAAGACATATTTTACTGAAGTCTGAACTCCCACTGTAGGAATAACTAAAATACTTTCTGAAAGAATCAAAATAATTAATTTTGTAATTACATCCATCACAGGATAAGGTTGTCATTTCCTAATATATAAAAGCCTGATTCTGCACAGTCCAGACCAGACCAGGCATTTTGTCTTAAAAGCAAGTGTCTTCTTTAACAGCTGAATGTATTAGGTATTGCCACAGACCACACAAATACTAATAGACACAGTATGGGGCGTAAAAAGCGTACTGTTCAAAATGAGCAAATGTATGTAAACTTTAAAATGCCTGTAGATGTATTATATTGTGAAAAAATTTAAATATGCCATATTGTGCTATTTTATTATACCGAATAAGAAGCCAAGGCTTAAAGAATACCCCTGGAGTGATTTTATTTCTTCTGTAAGTATTACAACTATGTATTTCCGCATGTAAATGCAAGCGACGCTGACAACCTAAGAAATTGCCTTGAAAGGCGCATTAATTTAATCCGCAGGTATTGTTTTGTTGGCTCACTTACAAAAACTTAACAAGGGCTAACCACACAAATATTTGGCCAGACAAAACCAAAAAATTAAACGTGGCCAGAAGCTAAAACCAGACACGTTTGGCTTTTGTTGGTGGGATAGATGGCACCCCTAATCAGAATACTCCTGCTTAAATACAAGTTTAAGTTGTAATAATTACTTGAATATAATGCATATAAACTAATTAGCATTGGAATTAAAACAGATTAGTATGTTACCTTTATTATGTATAACATGTGAAACATGAAAAATAGGCACTTTGCATCACAATTTATAAAATAGTATAGTAAACAATTGATCATCAACAACAATTGAAGTGAAAATAACCATTTCATATAGACACTGATGACCAGTGCCGGTTTTGCGCTTGATGCCGTCTTACGCTTGATGCGGCTTTGCTGCTTGTTTTTGCTTTGTGATGAAGTCATTATTGAAATTAAGCATTTAATTTATAAATATTGCCACTTCGGGCTTGAGCCTCAAAGGCTTATGGGTAAATCTGCCACTACTGATGAAGAGATATTGGTTCATTGCTTCAGCTTGTCAACAATGTTATAATACTACGCCTATAAGATTACTGACTATGTTACTTTACAAACCATAACTTTCTTGAAACATTCACTGGCATTACTCTCACAAACATGGTGAAAGCTACTAAATTAGGTAGTGGTACTAAATAAGGGCAATGCGCTGCAGAACTCTCCAATTCCTCACTTCAATATTTTAACATTTGGTACAATCCTAAGAAAAATATATCATATTATCAACTTGTTAGTCTTGTTAGCCGGTAGACTTATATGTACCGGTGTGTAGCATTGCCATTCTGCCACATGGATAGCAACGAACCATTAACATCTTTGGTGTCTATAAGCAATGGTTTCTCTATCCATTAGGAAAGAGGAGAGCCATCTGCTTGTTTGCTATCTAATGATACAAAAATAAATAACTAAACAGTAAATTAATGTAACTATATATTAATCAACTGTGTCAGTCCATTTAAGACACTAAGCCTTACATAGAATAGTAACTACTTATGTCTATACTTAAATTATACAAAATGCATGGGAAACTAATCAAAAAATATTACATACCTGACTGAACACTATGTGTTATCCAGAAGAAAGATAAAAATGATAGCACAATAATAATTATTATTATGCTTGTTAAACTTATTCGGATAAAACATAGGGCTAAGGCATTAAAAATTATAGCTAAAACAAGCGATTTTACAGGCCACGAAGCCTTTTTTCTTTTATTTTCATATGATATTGTAAAACGCTGTGCATTTGTTGATAGACTACGTCGGCCTATAGTTAACGATAAATTTACGCCATTTATGTTCTCATGACTTAAAACTCTGTCATTTAAACTCATTTTAATTGAACCATAATCAACATCACGGACACAGATAAAGGTATATGTATGGTCATTGGTCAGTGGTCACGGAGTTACTTTACTTTGCTCAAAATTAAATCGATAGTTTGTTAAGACTTGGGTTTCAAAAAATATGTACGTTTGTAAACAAACCAAGCAGCGAGTGACAACTGACAAGTGACGATTGACATTTGATAACTGAGTGTGAGACGTGAGTACCACAGATCAGATATATGGTGAGTACCTACCTACCTTGCTCTGTGGTACCTACCTAAATTAAAATAATTACAATACTTTTTGGTACCTACTGACAAATAACAAGAGTCAAGAGGCTAGATTAAGAATGTTTCGTCCAATTCAGGAGGTCTCAGACGTAGGGCTGTCTTAAATTGGCGGGGGGAAATCATTTTTTTATATATTTTTTATGCTATTTCGTTTGTTCGTCGTTTGTTGGTGATTGTTCGATCAAATTTATCGTTTGTTCGATGTTCGTTTCGTTAATTTCCAAAACTTAACTTTATTTTTTCTTTTTTTTATATCATAGGATAACAAACAAGCGAATGGCTCTCTTGATGGAAAGAGAAAACATCGCATATAGACACCAAAAATGTTAATGGTGCGTTGCTATTCGTGTGACGGGATGACAATGCATACGTATACCAGCTACCTTGTGCATGCATCTCGTCTCCACAGAATAAGTAACTGATTTATGGGGCAGTATATACGCTTTTACAATAAGATTCCCGAGGGTATAAGAGATTTACCAATAAATAAATTTGAACGATGTATTAAAACACAAATATGTAAAAAAGGTTATTATTAAATTTGAGAGAGGTCCTCCAAATAAGAGGACAAAAAGCCTGGGAATGATTGCTCCTCATACCAATCTCTGATTATTATTGTAATTCATTAAAAATTGTAATTATAAAAAGGAAAAAAAAGTCAATCCCACTGAGTTTCTTCCGCTGGTTTTTTTATATCATAAGATAGCAAACAAGCAGATGGGTCTCCTGATGGAAAGAGTCAACCATCGCCTATAGACACCAAAGATTTTAATGTCGCGTTGCTATCTTTTTGGCGAGGTCTCAGTGCCACTTGCATAAGTTTACCGGCTACCGCACCCTCTAAACCAGAGCAAAACAGTGACAAGCTTTGACGCTATTGCGGCAGGAATAGAAAAGATGTTGGAACTAGACCCCGGTGAAACAATGCAGAACTCTACAGACTCGCATAGCCAATCATTCGCCTCATACGAAATGCCTAACAGAACGGCAAATGGTCTTATCTTCAAAGGGAGCCTGGACCAACACGGGGAGATGTCATGTTTTCAACTTACTTAATATTTGGTAGCGTGAATTTACATTACAAAAATTAAGTTACTTCGTTTACATGATTCAAAATAGGAAACTAGGTATTATATTTAAATTAAGCTTAGATTGCTACCTTACAATATAATCTTGTCTTGCCCCAACATCGAACAAACGATAAATTTGATCGAACAATCACCAACAAACGACGAACAAACGAATTAGCACAAAAAATATATAAAAAAATGATTTCCCCCCGCTGACTTAAGACAGCCCTTATAACTTAGGTATAAGGTATGTATTTATAAGAAATATAAACTTGTGAAAGCCTTTAGTCCAGCCCTGTCACAAAAATGTTTCTTAGCTAATGTCTCCTACTCATAAACAAATTTAAAATCTGTGAAACAAAAATTGAAGGATTTTAATACAAAATTGCAAAAGCCCTTAGACCCTTATTCGGCCCTGTCGCGAAATTCTTAGTCGACGTCTACTAACTATAAACTACCTTCCTACCAAATTTCACGTTTGTGGCACAATAAATGAAGGACTTCCATACAAAATCCGTTCTTAGCGGACGTCTACATAATATAAACTATCTCCCTGCAAAATTTCATCTGTGTATGTCAAGGAGTTTTTAGAGATTTCGTGATGAGTGTGTCAGTGACCTTTCGTTTTGATATATATAGATATAAATTAACAAAACCCATATCATTCCATGTCCAAACATGCCGATTATATACCATGGATGTCCAAACATGCCGATTATATACCATGGATGTCCAAACATGCCGATTGTATACGAGAATACGTTAAAAAACATATTACCAAAAAGTAAAAAGTGCGACAAAAACTCAGCAGCATATTATGAATAAACGCTACGCTAGCGCCAAGATCGCAGAAAAAAATATACGATTAATCTATTAGATTAATAACCATTGAGGTAAATTACTTTCCTGTATATTTATATTGCCACGTCAGATGAAATCCGTCTGTTGATGCATAAAAGTTTCGCAAATCTTCTGGTAGAACAGCAGAATGTTTTTGCTCCCAATTCGATAAAGATATTCTGTCGCACGGTGGGCGACGTTCAACTACTACGTTTGAGGTACGAGGATCCGATTCTGCAAAAGAAAAGGATTCTAAGTCTGCTTGTAAAATCAGAAAAAATTAAGTTACAAATTAGGGACAAAAAGTTAACATGTTTATCAATTTTATCTAAAACTCTTTGATGAAGTATGTACACTCCTATTACCCTACTTATTAATTATTTGCCTTTACATAATCATGAACCTTATAAACTTTCTAGAGTAATGAATGAGACGAAAATCACAATAGCTCTATCAATTTTATGAACACAGTCTGGGTCCGAGGAAATAGACATCGGCACTTGGAAAGTTCACGAATTTTGAAAAAACATCCAAGCTAAACTTTAACTAAATTTGCTTAAGGCATTCTATGACTCGATAAAGACATTTTTATGGGGGTGAAATGTGGTATGTGCATTTTTAAACTAAATAATTTAATATATTATCAATTTTTACTTAAAATACGGCAAACCAGGCTGACACATGTGGCAGCGCAGATTTTGACGTTTACAACACTGCTTTTTAGTTTTTATTAGTTTTACTCTTTGGTTTTTATGTCAAAATTGTCATGTGTCAATAAATATTAAATTATTGACACTTGTGAAAAGTGATTCATGAAAATAACCTATAATAATTTATAATTGTTTATTGTTTACAAGAACTAATATAGGTATTATTACAAAATTACAATTACAACAGAATGTTAAATATATGTTACTAACATATTTAAGTAAACAAAAAATAATATAATGTCTTCCAATGCAGGCGTGTGTGAAATAAAAAAAGAATTCCAGGTTATGAAGCAAGAAAAAGAATCTTCTAATACCGATCATTTAATGAACAACGATAACGCACAAAATAAACGAAAACTTGATGAACATGAAAGTGAGGAAGTAAAGAAAGTGCGCCGAGAAAGTGATAATTTAAATAAAGTTCAGAAAAATAATAAAAAAAGAGGTCAAAATAAAGCCAGACCGAAAACATTTAGAGATAACAAAGAATGTAAGCCCTGTCCATCAATTATAAATGTAAGGAGTAAGGACGATTTGAAATCGTGTGAATACGCTAATTGTAAATTCATACATGATCCATTGGAATATTTGAAATCCAAGCAAGAAGACTTAGGTAAGGAATGTCACGTGTTTAAACTTCGTGGAAAATGTGCTAGAGGATTAGCATGCCGTTTTGGTTCTAATCATATCACACCAGAAGGTTACAATGTAATTGATGATGAAAAAGTAAAAAACTGGAAAGATGACACAAAAAACACTCTACAGCAACCATTGCAAATTAAATTACAAAAGAAGAAATTTGATTTTTCTACTGCAGAAAAGATGGTCAAAGCCTTCTACGGTAAAAATAATAACACAAATGAAGGAGAACTTGAAACTAATAAAAACTGTAATGAAAGTGAATCTGGAGTTGAAAGTGGTGTAGTTACCAATGAAGATGTAATAAAACTTTGCAAGCGAGAAAAAAAGCAGATAGATTGGAAGGATAAATTGTACCTTAGCCCTCTCACTACGGTAGGAAATTTACCTTTTAGAAGAATTTGTAAGGGGTTTGGTGCAGATATAACATGCGGTGAGATGGCCTTATGTGAATCATTATTAAAGGGGTTAAAACAAGAATGGGCATTAGTAAAAAGGCATGAATCAGAAGATATATTTGGTGCACAAATATGTGGAAATAATGCCTTTGCAATAACAAAAGTATCACAGTTACTTCAAGAGAATACTGAGTTGGACTTTATAGATTTAAATTTAGGGTGTCCTATAGATATAATTTACAAAAAAGGTGGAGGTAGTGGAATGATGCACCGTATGCCTGCTTTAGAAACATCAATAAGAAGTGCATCTAACCTATTAGATATACCTTTTACAGTAAAAATGAGAACGGGAGTGTATCAAGACAAAAAAATTGCACACAATGTTGCTCCTAAAGCAGCAGCATGGGGTGCTTCACTCATTACATTGCATGGTAGATCAAGAGAAGCTCGATACACAAGATTAGCAGATTGGGAATATATTGAAAAATGTGCCCAAGCAGCAGCACCATGCCCAGTGTTTGGCAATGGAGATATTCTAAGCTATGAAGACTATGTAGAAAGAAGAAAACTAGCACCTTCTATTCAAGGTGTTATGATTGGAAGAGGAGCACTTATAAAGCCTTGGATATTTACAGAAATAAAAGAGCAAAAATTATGGGACATAAGTAGTAATGAACGATTTGATATTATAAAAAAATTTACCAACTATGGTCTAGAACATTGGGGTTCTGATACACAAGGTGTAGAAAATACACGTAGATTTCTACTTGAATGGTTGTCATTTTTGTACAGATACATTCCTGTTGGTTTACTGGAAAGGCCACCACAAAAAATCAATGAAAGACCACCTGTCTACTTTGGTCGTAACGATCTAGAAACTTTAATGGCTTCTGGCAACTGTGCAGATTGGATTAAAATAAGTGAAATGGTTTTAGGCCCAGTTCCAGAGGGCTTTCAGTTTCTGCCTAAACATAAAGCCAATTCTTACCAATAATATTTGTTACACATTTTGTATAAACGTAAAGTAAAGATGTAATTGTTATCATATTTTTAGTTAACAATAAATAAACTGTATTACATTTTTGTGTATATTAAAATTGCAGATAGAATGAATATTATTCTTCATGTATGTAGTTGCAATGGATGGCTTCTTTATTGGTATGATCCTTGTAAGAGTCTAACATTAAATGCGTAGTTCAACTACTTAGTGTCCAAGATGGCTTCTAAATGTATTTGATAAACTGAGATGAGTAGAATGACCTTCCGGCTCTTGACATATGATGTGATGCAATATCTAGCTCACAAGCAAACATGGATACAGAGGAGGATTAAGTTTTATGACAAAACTTAATTTTCATACAGATTATGAAGTGGTCAATTAAATGTAGCTGATAGTACATATTTTATTAATATGTGAAATAGCTTTGCATTAAATTTTCATTGCGATAAATATTCTTCAACATAATTTTCAGTGAAATAATGTTTCATTCAAATTAACCTTCAGATATTTTTAATGAGTCAATTTTTTTAAAATAACTACCTGATCAAAACAGCAAATGGAACTCAGGCGACTTGTCTTCTTTATAACTAATTTACTTGCGACCCCCCCCCCCCCTGGCTTCACACGGATTATAATGCATGTATTATACATATTAACTATCTATATCTATTGATGAAACCACAGTAAAATCTATCACGTAGTTAAAAAGATCTAAGAGAACATACCGCAGAAGCAACTTTATAAAAAAAATATAAATATTCCTGGACAAATTACACGAATTAATCTAGCCAAAGTAAGCGAATTATTTGCTTGAGTTATGGGTGTTAGTCAACAATACTAATACATAGAATTACATATATAAATACTTTTATATATTTAATAAACACCCAAATCCAGGAATACATACATCTATGCTCATCACACAAATGTTTATCCCTGCCGGGAATCGAACCCGGGCCCCATTGATGCGCAGTCAGGTTCTAACCTAACCTAACCACTATACCAACGGGGAGTAGATAATTTCCAACTGAAAGAATATAACTGTTGCCTATGTCGCCTTTCTCCCATTTGGCTTACATACCTTACCTCTCTCATTACTTGCTGTAACCAGTGTTCCTAATGGTAGCAAAAATGGCTAATGCGGTTCACACCAGGGCTTATTAACTGGTTAATTTTTAAACCTAAATCAGCGCAAGTACATAAGGAGCGTTTTGTAGGTTTGGCTCTACCTTAACCAAATAAGGGTTTCGAATCAATAAACCGTTTTAAATATATCTTTGATATTTGGCACTCCCGATTATTGTCCGCACTGTGCGTGACATAAAATTCTACGATTTTCACTTAAACCGGTTTATTTAGGTTTATGAAACGCTCTCATCTCAGATATGCCCCGAGCGAAACCTTTTCTATAAACCTCTAATAACCGTTTTCAAGCCCAAGTTCACCCTACTCGTTAATATGTGAGATTGACCATTTCACAACAGTTATAAAATATTTAGCTGTCGCTTGCTTACATTGTCTATTTGCCGTAGGCTCAGATCAATTAGAAACTTTTTATTTGATATGAGGCCATAAAAAGGCCCTGGGAAATTTGCCTTGTAATGGTTCCTACACACTATGCCGGCGGCACGGCCAGCGGGCATGCCGCCAACAAACCCGGCGGGTATTTGAGCCGCCGGGCAGCGGGCTTGTCGCACACCGAGCCGCCTGAGTCTGCGCGTCAGCTCGCTCCCGGCATTCGATCGTGTTGTGCGGCATGTTCTACATATAACACATTAAAATGTAGGTATTTTTTAATTGGGATGATAAAGCTGTGTTACTTCTAATTTAACAATTTCACGAAAATTATATGTGTTATCCCAGAAATGCAGATTACAAGAACAGAAATAAAGGGATTGACGCGCTGAAACTTAAAAATCCAAAGAACATGCTGTTAGGCAAGTATTGACTACCCACGTACATTATCTAATATCATATAGGTATATAAAAATTATAGCTGTTCGTTTGCCTCGCTAAAACTCGAGAACTGCTGACCGATTTGGCTAATTTTGATTTTTAAAATGTACGTGTAAGTCCAGCCTGCTTAGGATAAGCAGCGTGAGATCGACAAAACAGGTTTGACCAATAAGAATCGCGCGTCGCCTCGAATAAACAGCATATAAATTCTTGTTGATGTCAAACCTCTGTTTTATCGATCTTGACATTATCACACGCTGCTTGTCCTAAGCGTGCTGGGAAGGCTTAAAAGGTGAGAGAATATGGAAATAGTAATGGTAGAACAACGTTTACCGGGTCAGATTGTCTTTTTTATAGTTTTCTATCATGATCATGATGGTACCAATATGCAACTTCCTGCGTTCCAAACTCGGACGCAACTAAATTAGTTCCTTCTTTTTTTGATTATTTTGCTAATTAAGAGCAATGTTAACGGCTTCGTTGTCCTTCTTTAAGAGCTAGAAAGTGTACACCAATAGTTCTACCCGGCTGTCACAATTGAAACGAGTCTCTGCGGCCGCCAGCTGCAAATGCCGGCGGCTTGATTATGCTGCCGGTATACACCCGCGTCAAAAACCCCCGGAATAGCTTATTATGAATAGCACAATAGACGGCTTGCATCGTCCCGCATGCCGCGGTAGCCGTACGCACGTACGGCTGCTGCGTGACGCGGAATCCATGCGAGTCCGTCGAGCCGTTAAGGCGTGCCGCAACACCCAAACGTCACTTAAATGGTGTGCTGAAATGACTCGACTAGCTGCACCGCTGCTCTCTATTCACATTCCGCGAAGGCCGTAACCGGCTACGAACGGACCCCGACGAATGCCGGCGGAGCCATTCAGCCGTCCAGGAACGTGAATGTGAAGGAAATATGCAGAACTGTAATTCCTGTTTACGCGTTCCGATCTCCTTTACCGCATTGTAAAATGCCGTCCGGGCCGGGCCAATGAGAGTAAGTCGGTCCGAATCGTATCATTACGTGTAGTAGCTATAAGAAACTACAAATACTTGCCTAATAATTTGGTAAGTCCTAATGTGATGTTTTCATAAAACGTATCTTCTGAAACTAAATCTACACAGAAACTCATAGTATTAATTTTTAGTTTTGTAATATATTAATCAAATATACAATTTCGTTTTGCATCATTTAGGTAAATCAAAAGCTCCAAAGAGTACCTATATAAACAAATATTGTCATGGTTACGATCTACAAGAAACCCCCGTTTGTCTATGTGGTCCAAATTAGTCTAAACAATTCAGTGGTCTAAACTCTAAACCATCCAAAGTCTAAACCAGTCTAAAGTCTAAACCATCCAGGGACCTATAGGACACATTAAAATCACTAAAATTGGTCCAAGCATCCAGAGTTCTGCATGTGATACCTACATTTACAGAAGAAATAAATCACAGGTGGCAGGTTACATACAGGTGTCAAACCGACACCTACCACTTGAACCAATAATTATATGTAAAATTATTGTAAAAACCATTAGTTTATAATTTATAATATCTCTATGCAGTTTATAATTTGGTTAGGTTTGGTTAGCAGTTATTTTATAATATCACTACGGTAGCTTATAATCTAACGGTGTTTACAATTTTTCGGTGACATATATAAATATATTATACATACTTCATAAACTTAAATACACACTACCCATAGATATTATACACCTAGGTGTATAATATCTATGACACTACCCTATCGCAGTCATTGAGCGGGATTAAAATCATCATAATATAATGGCTACGAGTAGGTATGTGGTTAAGTTTTACAACGACTAAGGTCGGGCTTTTCCCCCTTAGAATAAACAGCATATGTGTTATGTCGCGCGCGATAAGAGGTTTGACTATTAAGAATTTATGTCGTTTATTGTCTGTGGACGCGGCGCAACGAGGAAACGTTTTATCGTAAACGAGACATAAGTTATTCTTATTGATCAAACCTCTCTTCTATTGAGCGCGACATATCTGATATCACGCGCTGTTTATCCTAAGCGGACCGAGCTTCTATCGACGGACATTTCAATTTGCATCTTATGATAAGTCAATCCGGCAGGCATAACACCCAAATTTTAAAATCCGCTAGTGATATTGCAAAATAATTCGTATCACGGAACGAACACCTTGCTTGCTGATCGCTGGTCAATTTTGCCGCGAACGATAGCACAATGGGAATCCTATACTACTTACGCACATAGAGGGCAAGTGCCCGGGCTCCGGCGGGCACTGTATTTTTTTTTTATATATATATTATAAGATAGCAAACAAGCAGATGGGTCTCCTGATGGAAAGAGTCAACCATCGCCTATAGACACCAAAGA
>DWBA01000473.1:0-13310 GCA_018236825.1 Apodemia zela | reverse complement strand
AAAATCGGGGCAAAATCAGTAACTTCCTTATACTTAGTACTAACGTACTAACGTAGCGGGAAGTTAAAAATATACAACTACGTGTGCATCAGGACCGCGGATGAACTTTCTCAGAATAGATTAATTTTACTGCAGATATTTGGTACCATTTGTGTACCTTCACGTACCTCTCTTTATACCCAGAAATACAAAGTTATACTACTTACCGATGCAATAAAATGTCTTCAAGAGTAATTTTTAAACCTTAGTCATCTCATTCGGCACGATAAAATAGCACAACAGGGCTTATTTCTATTTTCTTTCTTTCTTTCTTTTGACAGTGATAGGAACGTTTGTTCATACGACACGTTTCCTGCCCCATACCGTGTCTATAAGTATTCATGTGATCTGTGCTCTGTTCAATTTTTGAAGATACACAAACAATATTTGTAAATTTTTGTCTGTCATGTGTCAGTATGTCATTAATTCGAGAACAGCACGCACGATGGGTCACGACCCATCTTGATAAAAAATTATATTTAAAAGTGAGAATACAAGGTTGTGCAAACCTCGGAAACTGCGAGAGAAAGCTTATAAGAGACTACTAACTAGGTAGTAGAGGTCTGCAATGTCTCGGCCGGGCTAGGTACCACCGCCTTACCTATTCCTGCCGCAATAGCCGTGAGTAAGGAGCATTATAACCCCACCATTGACACACACACAACATCTTTGGCGGAGAACCATGTGCTTATTTGCTATCTTGATATATAAAAATGAATGTTTGTCTGTATGTCCTTCATAGTATCGTAAACTATGCATTTGATCATGTTTGATGATCTTTAGCAAAGTTGTTGTGCATGAACCCGCGAAGGTTTTTGAGTTGGTACGAGCAATGTTCGACAGATGGCGCCACGTTATCGTAGCAACGCGCGCAGGGTACAGCTAGTATAATATAAAAAAATCTGTTCTGTGGAAAAAAATAGCAAGTCAGTAATGAATAACATATGAATAACATAACAGAAAAGATTTGTATGTCATACAATCTTATTATGTTTCGAAAATAGTCACGAAATACGAAACATTAATCAAACACGTGACATGTGACAAACACAAGAATGTGTGTGTTGTGGCGATAAGGTTGAATTTGATTTGTGTACTATAGAACGAAAATAAAAACGTCTGTTTGCAACAAATATCTGTTTATTACTAGTTTAGCAAATGCCGTACATATCTTTATAAAAGACCTTTATAGTTAAAGTGTAGGTTATTATCTTCACGCCAAATTCTATAAAGCCTAGGCAGAGAGGACCGGTCGCTTAACATCACGATCCATACATACGTGCTACATATTATAATAATATATTTAAACATAAACCGCCCACCAAAGGACTATATGAGTCCTTTCAAATTTATACATACAGAAAGGGGTGGGTCTTAAACAAGATTGGAATATTTTTACAATTAATTTCATGCATTGTGTTATTTATTCTACATCTATAGGCAAATGACATAATTTAGTAACACACCGTTTAGTCACAGATTCTCCACTTTTAACACTGTAAACACGTGCATGTCCATCAGGTCCTGGATGTTTATTAATTATGCGTCCTAGAGCCCATTTACCAGGCGGCAGATTTAACTGTTTTATAAGAACAATGTCTCCAATGTTAAATTCTTTTTTCCTTTTGAACCATTTTGGTCGCTGTTGAAGACGGGTTAAATATTCACTTTGCCAGCGACACCAAAAATCATTTAGCAACTTCTGACAATGTTGCCATCGTGTTAAATGTGTTACCTTGACATCTTTTATATTTGGATGTGGTACAGTTATGGGAGGTTCGCCAATTAAAAAATGTCCTGGTGTAAGTGGATCAAGATTGTCGTCTGATTGGCTTATAGGACAAAGTGGTCGTGAATTTAGGCAGGCTTCAATTTCACATAACACAGTAGAAAATTCTTCGTACGTTAGGTGGCTATTTAAGATTCGTTTGAGATGGTATTTCATGGATTTCACACCAGCTTCCCATAGTCCACCAAAGTTTGGTGAGTACGCTGGGATGAAATGCCATTGCGTACCATCATTAGCCAAAGTATGAGCAATTTGACCATCAAATTGTAATTTTGCTTCCTTCCAAGCATCAACAAGCTCTTTGTTAGCTCCTATGAAATTTCTGCCTTGGTCGCTCCATAAGTGTGCACATTTGCCTCTTCTTGCACAAAATCTTTTGTATGCTCCAATGAAGGACTGCGAGGTCAAGTCACCAACCAATTCCAAATGAATTGCTTTGGTGGACATACAAATAAAGATTGCGACATAAGCCTTATTTGTTTTGGCTCCTCTACCTTTGTTAAGCAAAATCTGGAATGGGCCAGAAAAGTCGACGCCTGAATTCAGAAATGGTCGTGCTGGTGTAACGCGAGCAGTAGGCAGATCTCCCATAATTTGGGTTCTAGACTTTGCACTCTCTTTGGCACATATTAAACATCGGTGAATGTGTTTTTTTATCACATCCTTTGCCCTCAAGATCCAATATTTAGATTGTAAGTGACACAACATTAATTGAATGCCACCGTGTAAAGTCTTTATGTGAGCTTCTCTTATAATGAGCTGGATAAGAGAATTATTTTTTCCAATAATTACTGGATGTTTTGTGCTGTTATCTAAATTTGCTTTTCTTAATCTTCCGCCCACCCTGAGTATCTCTTTTTCGTCTAAATATGGATCAAGTGATTTCAATTTACTATGATTTTTTACATGTTTTCCTTTTTTTATTGCTTCTATTTCTTCTGCAAATTCTTCATTTTGTACTATCTTTAGACACACTGTCAATGCTTCTTCTATGTCATTGGTTGTTATAGCTACCTCTTCATCTCCTTTTTTAAATTTTAAAAATCTCTTACAGTAAGCTATTGCCTTTAATAATTGTTTTAATGAATCGAATTCCTCAAATTTTTGTGATAATGTATTACCCTTTTCTATATTTGGCATTACGAATGTTTTTATAGACTCTTTCTTCTTTTCTAAATCTGTTGGTATCAAATTGGGTTTCTTTAAATGTAAATCTTTATTGAGTAACCATTCTGGACCCTTCCACCACAATGTACACTTCTTAAGATCACTTACAAGCATTCCTCTCGAAGCAATATCCGCAGGATTATCGTGCGATTGAACGTGATGCCATTTATCTTTGTTCACAGTGGATATTATCTCTACAACACGATTGGCAACAAAGGGCTTCCAACGCTTAGGCTCGCCAAATATCCACGCAATGACAATAGATGAATCCGTCCATGCGAAAACATTTGAAGACGATATGCGCATGGCTTCTGATACCTGCTTTAGTAGTTTTGTAAGAAGCAAAGCACCACAAAGTTCAAGCCTCGGTAAAGATATTGTTTTGAGGGGAGCTACCCTTGTTCTAGCTGCAACGAGGGTTGTTTTTACAGAACCATCTTGGTTTTGAACACGACAATACACTACTGCTGCATATGCTAGTGTCGATGCATCACAAAAACCGTGAATTTGGATAGTATCTATATTTGTTTTAGAGATGCCCAACCATCGGTCAATGGAAACCTCATTTACATTTTGTAAATCATTACGTATCTTCAACCATTCTTCTTTCAGAAAAATGTTGAGATCTTCATCCCAATTTGCTTTTTCAAGCCACAGCTTCTGTATTAAAATTTTGGCTAAAACAATGCACGGCGCAATCCACCCTAATGGATCAAATAATTGTTGTATATCTGATAATATGTTTCGCTTAGTTATATGGCTTTCATCAGAGATTGGTTGTAATTTTAAATGGTATTCGAAATGGTCTGTTCCCAAATTCCATTGAACACCTAATGCCTTAATAATTCCATCTACTTTCAAATTTAAATGTGCTTTAGTAGATCTTTCGTTGGGTTCCAAGCTTTGCATAAATTCGGCATTGTTAGAAGACCATTTCCTTAATTCAAATCCACCTAAACGTAATAATGATTTTAAATCCTGGCTTATTTGAATAGCTTCTTTTACAGTATCACAACCAGACATGCAATCATCAATATAGAAGTCTTCATTTAAAATTCGAGCTGCTTCAGGATATCTGGCTGATTCATCAATAGCTAACTGTTTTAGGGTTTTTACCGCAAGGTATGGTGCAGATGTTGTCCCAAATGTCACAGTCAAAAGTCTGTAATCGCGTATTACATCAGATGGATCAGATCGCCATACAATCCGTTGATAATCAACGTCTTCTGCGGCTACATTTATCATTCTATACATTTTTTCGATATCTGATACAAAGCAAACTGCATGTAGTCGCCATCTCATAATTAAACTCCTAAGATCTTCTTGCAATACTGGTCCAGGTAAGAGTTCATCATTTAACGCAATGCCATTAGAACCTTTGCAGGAAGCATCGAACACAATGCGAGTTTTGGTGCTTTCTTTATCCTGACGCACGACAGCGAAATGTGGTAAGTAAACAGACTTTTTATTTATTTCTTTTTCAGGTACTTCTTCAATGTGTTTTAAATCTTTATATTCATCTATAACTTTAATGTATTCTTGTTTCAGTTCTGGATTCTTATTAAATTTTCTTTCTAATTGCAACAGTCTTCTAACGGCTGTTTCTCTTGTATTTCCTTCAGGTGATAATGGTTGTTCTGTCTTAAATGGTAACTTTACTTTGTACCTTCCCTTACTATTCCTAGTATGTGTTTTCTTGTAAATATCTTCACACAATTGTTCTTCTTGTGTTAAATTTCTTTTGGTGTCTGTATCTACCTCCCAAATAGTTTTAAGTAAATCGTTTATGTTTGCATCATCAGCCATATTCGTCATAGTCAAGGACTTTTCATATGTATTCATTTTAATATTACATCCACCCATAACAATCCATCCCAGGCTGGTATTCTGAGCACAAATCGTACCTGAGGGACCTTTAAGCAGTCCTTGTTGTAGTATTTTTGTGTATTCTTGTACACCTAATAACAGATCCATGGTTCCAGATTCATAAAAATTTGGATCAGCTAAATTGAGATTCTTCAAATGCGGCAGCTCATGTTCCAGTTTATGATCTGAAGATATGTTAGAAGACAAATGCTTGGACATCACGTAGGCGTGTATTGGTAGCTCAAAATCTGGTTCCCATCGTGATAAAACTTTAAATTTGACTTCGTGCTTGACTTGTATCTTCATTGATTCCATTCCCGTAACAATTAAATTAACGGGTGTTCTGTGCAATTTTAGAACTTGAGCTGCTCTTTGAGTAATAAAACAGGCCTGTGACCCTGAATCTATTAGCGCTTTAAGTACAGTAGTGTGTCCATAGTCCCCTTTTAATATCACTACTGCGGTTGCCAATAGACTGATCTTCCGCTCTCCACTATTCAAAGACGTCATTGAAGTAAGTACTGTCCTCTCTTCTACATCAACCTGAGTTGATGTCGTCGGTTGCATTGTTTCCGGTGGTGCCGACGCATTTTCATTATTTGATTGATGTAGAAGGGAATGGTGACGTCTTTTGCATATGCGACAAGACGTTGGTACTCGACACTTAAATGCCGAATGCCCGGGGGTCAAACAGTTGAAACAGAGTTTGTTATTTTGAACGTATTGATTTCGTTCCGAAGGTTGCATTTTATAAAATAATTTACACCGACAAAGGCTGTGATTCTCTTTACACATTAAGCAAATCTTCTCTGGTCTGGTTGACACATGAAAAACGCGATCTTTGATTGCCTGTCTTGCAGTTGGTGGTGTGATTAGCTCTAATGTGCGAAACTTAGATTCTAAGAACTTTTTTAAGTCCAACCACTGTGGCAATTCTTCCTTATGTTGAGAATAAGCATATTGTTCCCACTCCTTGTGAGACTCCGGGTCCAGTTTCTGTACGACCAGAAATATAATCATTGGATCCCAAGAATCGATTGATATTTTAAGGTTTTGGAGGCTATTTAATATTTCATTAGTTGTATCTAATAGCCCTTTTAATTGTGCAGCTGTTTGTGTTAAAGATTTCTTTTGTAAAAAAAGCCGTTTTAATAAAGAATTAACAATTAATCGCTTATTCCCGTACCTTTGTTTCAATGTGTCCCATGCTTGTAGATAATTTGTATCGGTTATCTGTATATACTTAAGTAAAGCCGCTGCTTCACCCATTGTGCTGGACTTCAAATAATGCAACTTCTGAACGTTTGTTAGCGACGAATTTTCATGCACCAATGAAATGAATAAATCTTTATATGTAGGCCAATCTTCATAATTTCCGGCGAAAGTTGGTAATTCTATACGAGGTAATCTAACCTGCGATTGACTTTGACCTAAAATAGAGGTATCCCGGCTACTGCATTGTTCTGGCTGTTGAACTTCCAATTTTGTTAGCATGTCTTTAAGATCGCCTAACATGCATAAATATAGATCTTCTTGTACATAAAATTCATCATTAAGGAAGTATGGTAATATTCCTTTTTGTTCCCGTGGTGTAATTTTCACTAGGTCCAAATGTGCTTTCTTAAACGTCGACCAATATTCTTCAATACAGTGTATACGCGATTGTATATAGCCCGCAGTCAACCGTTGTTTAGGACATTTCTTTAAATTCACTTGAGTTTTTCTCAATAACTCTGCCGTATTTTCCAAAATATTACAAATCTGTTCCGAGTTAGCCATAATTATTATTCACTTGTGTTATTTAAATCGTCAATCTTCAATACGTATAAAAAGGATATTTAAAACTTGTTATTAAATAGCACTCAATTCACAAAGACAGTTTCAAAGCCTTCTTATCGCAATGGAATGTGGTTTCTTTTGTTCCTTCGATGCAACTCAGTTAGCAAAAAATCCGGTTCGATTGTGACCATATGTTGTGGCGATAAGGTTGAATTTGATTTGTGTACTATAGAACGAAAATTAAAACGTCTGTTTGCAACAAATATCTGTTTATTACTAGTTTAGCAAATGCCGTACATATCTTTATAAAAGACCTTTATAGTTAAAGTGTAGGTTATTATCTTCACGCCAAATTCTATAAAGCCTAGGCAGAGAGGACCGGTCGCTTAACATCACGATCCATACATACGTGCTACATATTATAATAATATATTTAAACACATTGAAAGCTGTAACTTTCGAACACTTGATTCGATTTCGATTTTTTAAATGGTATTCAACGCAGTTTACAACCGTCAAAAACGGAGGTTATCAGTTTGAAATGTATGTAATTTTTATTTAACCATTTATTTTACACAAAAAACAACAAGTAAACGTAATGACATAATTTGTACAAAAGGCAAGCTTATCTCTTAAGAAATTTCTTCCAGCAAGCCCGAAATAATAGAAAATATAAATAAAATAAGGTAGAGAAAAAAAAACGTACATAAAAGAACAAAAATAAAAGGAACTTAACTACTAAAACAATGCAGCATATTATAACTAATTACTAACTCTACAAACAAAACAAACTATGCAATGGACAAGTAATGCTGTTTCAGGCGATTCTTAAAGATGTGAAGTGATTCACTTGTTCTGATGGAATGAGGCAAAGAATTTCTTTTATCTTTCTATTATTTTCTTTTGTATCAGAATAATATCTTATTGCTATCGCAGACAAACAGGTGGGTTTCCTGATGGAAAGAGTCAACCATCGCCTATAGACACCAATGATGTTAATAGTGAGGTGCTATCTTGCTGCTTGCACATGCATGAGTTTACCGGCTACCTCACTCTCCAAACCGGAATACGACAGTGACAAGCACGTGCGCTATGGCGGCAGGAATAGGAAAGGCGGTGGTACCAGACCCGGACGAGACAATGCTGAACTCTATATATTTTCACGATTTAATATACATACAAGCGTCTGACACTTACAAGCATTTGCTCATATGAGCGGCTATACGTTCTCTGCCCAACACCGTATCTTATTAGTATTTGTGTAGTCTGTGTGTATGGCGTTGGTATATATTTATAACATAGTATAACAAACAAGCTGATAGCTATCATGATGGAAATAGATTATCACTGCCTACAGACATTAAAGGTAAATGATGCATTTATGTCTGTCGTTATGTGGTTTCGTCAATAAGGGCTCATAATGCCTAATGGCTTGTCAAATATCGGGAAAACATTAATACTTGTTGTTTTTTCTATGTATCTATAAATATTTTCTCATGTTACAGTATATGTTCGAATGTACAGTGTATGTACTCCGAAACTACTTACCAAATTTTATATAGTGATGCAAATATTGAGTGTTATATCCAACTTAGGTCTAATAAATAAAGTTATTATTTTTTATTGAAAATTATTTGTTAATTATATGACTAAGGGTTATAATTTTTTTTATATCATAAGATAGCAAACAAGCAGATGGGTCTCCTGATGGAAAGAGTCAACCATCGCCTACAACACCAAAGATGTTAATTGTGCGTTGCTATCTTGAGGCTAGGTCTTAATGCCATATGCACAAGTTTACCGGCTACCTCACCCTCCAAGCCGAACTTGACAGTGACAAACTCTGACGCTATTGCGACAAGAATAGGTAAGGTGGTGGTACCAGACCCGGGCGAGAAAATGCTGAACTCTTCCACCTAGTAGCCACGATGGTAGCGACTTACATAGCCAATTAGCCGCCTTTAACGACATGCTTGGCAGAACGGCAGTTGGTCTATTCTTCAAAGGAGTCCGAAAAAACACGGGGAATGGGGCAAATCTATAACTATCTGTGTGTTCCATAAGTTACTAATAATTAATGGCGGTGTTAGTCAGTTTATCGACATAAACATAACGCTTGAATACAGTTTTGCAATCACGTGTTTTCACTGTATATAATTTTTTATCATTTCATCCAAAAAAAAAATCGGTACATAACATACATACATACATAACTTTATGTTTGCTTGCTTCATCTGCTGTGTAAACCTAGAATTACTACATACTACTACTTTTGGTAATTTGGCTCACTTATTATTAGCTTATTTATTTTATCAACAATATTCTCATATATATACTTAATTTACAATACACGCATGTAGTTACATAAAAGTAAGCTTTCTATCTGAGTTCATAAATATTTATTGAGAACTCGAATCATAATCCGCTGTATGAGAGATTTGCTTAAAGAGCTTTCGTATATATTGGTTTACATAAATATTAGATTATTTGAACGATTTGTGATGCCTAAATATCATTCATAAGGTTTACTTAGGTACGAATAATTCCAAATGACTGTACGTTTTTTTATATCAGAAGATAGGAAACAAGACTGGAATATGTAAGGCGGTGGTACCAGATCCGGGCGAGACAATGCTTAACTCTACCACCTAGTAGCAACGATGGAGGTGACTCACATAGCCAATTAGTCGCCTTTCGACATGCCTGGCAGAACGGCAGTTGGTCTATTCTTCAAAGGAGCCTAAAACAACACGGGGGAGCGTTTCTATTTGGATTTCGTTTTTGTCTTATGTATTTATATCTTTTCGATTACATCTTTTTAGTTATTTTTAATCATTCTAATAATATATTATGCGATCGTTATTAAAGCGACAGGATTAATAATGAAAAACACATACAAGAAAGTCTGTATGTTTACAGTACTGTGTGTTTACCCAACTCCTTCCTGAAACGACCGGGCTTCGTACAGGATTTTTTTCTAAATTCGTGTGGTTCAGAAAATATATTTAGATATGAATCATAGATAGAAAATATAATATTTAGATAGTCATATAGCACAATCTCTATAGAAATTTTAAGGTAACACTTGTTTTTTATGGAAGAACAAAAAAATAACCAAAGATGGAAAAATAAACCCAATAAACCAAAATAATAACCGGAACAAAAAGAAAATAAAAATCTGTTTGCGCCAAATGAGGCACGAACTAGCAGCCTTACGGCCTGGCTACAGCTACTTGAGGCGTGAATCGCTACGTGAATTGCGCAATTTTCTGGGGTATCCACTATGCCTTAGCTCGACTAAGATGACGCGGGCGTCGGCGGTGGACGTATTTAGATTTCTTGAAATGGCGCTATCTAAGGTGGCACGTTTTTGGCTCGAATCAAGCATGTTCTTCGCTCAAGATATAATTAAGTCCTGATTAGGAATGCATCCAGACAAATAAGAGCAAATGTGGCGAATTCCATGTTTTTTTAAATAAAGAAAGAAAACATTATGTTTCGGTCGCGCTATATCAAATCAGTCTTCCGATTTCACCGGTTTTGCCCTACTGAGCTGTGTTGTTCGCCGATCGCCGCACCACAATTCGTGCGGCTGGTAGCTGTGGTCATCCCGTTATGCATCGTATGCTAATGCTTTAACTATTAATGCCTGGTTCTAAATAATAAACGATGCGTTATTCGTAGCAGTAACTATTAGCAACTAATCAAATAATAACGAGGCGTATCATACTATTCCACAAGTTTCTAGGACCATTTGGTAATTTGACATTTATAGAGACAGTTCTAACTTACGCCTAGTAGAAAATATTACTACTCTAAAATGAGTCCTTTTATTGATATAGGAACCTAATAGTTATTCAGGTGTCAACGGCAGCAGCGAAATTATGAAACGGGAAAATCTTTTTGTTTGAAAATTCCGTGAAAATATGAAGAAAACAAGTTCAAGAAATTGGACATAGTTAGATTGATTTTCCACCCCCATGAACCTATGTATTGCAAATTTAATCGAAATCGTTACAGCGCTTTTCGAGAACGTGAGTAGGTACAAATATATTGTTCCCCGTGTTGGTACGGGCTCCTTTGAAGAATAGTCCTATCCTTTCTTTCCTTTTCTTATACTGATCCTGATATTTTATGAGACTAGTCATCACCATTTTATGTTATTTGATTTGTATTTATGCCTGTATTTAAGTATTTAATATGGATGTATATATATCACTCACTTTTTTTGTACGATTTCTTATCGTACAAAAAAAGTGAGTGATATATATATGCCTGCAAACTTTTTAAATTTTTCCTAAAGTCGCTGGTTGTCTGGAAGAGACTGTTGGGTGATAAGACCGCCATTTTGTACTCTATAATCTTACTTGTTTTTTTACTTTGTAAATTATGTGTATTGGTGTGCAGTAAAGTATATTATTATTAAAATATAATATAATTAAAATTACACGAATTAGGAAACCAAGGGTGCCATAAACCAGTTTGGTAGTGATTTTTATTCTTTGTTATTTTTTCTCTTTCATCCAAACGTAATGCCTCTGAATAATCGAAACAAAATAATTTATACGGATCTAACAGGTTTATTTATAGCAGTCCTATAAATACATGTAATTTATTTAAGTAACACACTATGAAAAAGAATAACTGGACAAAGCTGATGAAAAAGCAGAGATAAACGAGTTAATTTATTGATGACACATTCAAGCAGTTTGTCGTCGAACTCTCGCAGTAGAAAAATTTAATATTCGATTCGATAACTAAGTTACAACTTGCGAAAATAAATCTGAGAAGGGAGAGAGATAATACTACCTACGAGATATCTGTCATGTATGTCTTAAAAGAAATAGCGAAGATTATAAAATCAAATGTGTCTACAAGTTATTGCTAAGGAATAATAAATTCGCGTATTGAAGACACATCACCGAATATAAAATTGAAGACAAATTCGATCGTAAGAACGATTAGGGACTTTGAATTTTGGGCTACTTTGGCAGGTTACAGGTAACAAAGGTGTGAAAAATAGTACCTCAATTTCGTTCGAAGTAAAAGTACGAAGCTCAGTTTTTTAATATTTTCTTCGGTATGGTATTAGAAATGACGTCACCCATTACTAGACACGTATGGACTTATGGTTTGAACCCCATGCCTGACACTCGTTTCATTAACTATAATTATATTTTCGTCATATGATTTATAAGTTGAATTGCATATATTATGTTAAAGGTGTAATCAGAAGATGATGATATGATGATCTCAAGAGCCAGACAGTTTTGATAGTTTATACATCTTAACTGACACGTTGAAAGTCAAATGTTAAAATGGTTACTGTAGGTTATCCTTAGGTTATAGACATACATCAATACAGTCCGCATTTGAAGATCTTTTTAAGATATACAATTCCATAGTACATTTGCTGTATATCGTAAAGTTAAGCTTGCGTTTGGGTTAGGGACTATGCATTGAGAAACTTTTAGGTTTTGTAAAATCACGAAGGTCTGACCAACGCAGACTAACCGGTATCGCTTTAAACGCATCTTCAGGGCTATGTTATATACATTTTGTAATCAATATTTTTACAGTTATCATTCTACTATATTCTACTAAAAGTGACTATTAATAGAGCTTTGCTGTAACATGTCATGATGTCAATATATATATTGTAAAAAGCGAAACCAATCGGTTTCGCTTAAGTACAAATTTAAAATAAAGATGAAATGTTACCAGTATTTTTCAATCTAAACTATAGGTTCATGTTTTCAACTATGATTTCCTGGGTACTGGTGTAACAGGTAAGTTGATGAGCTTCTCAGAAGACTGACAGGAAGGTTGATAAGGGTCCTTTGTGTATTTTACTTTGGCAAAAGTTTGTATAAAATGTGTAGTATTATATGGTTTTCGGTGCAAAATGGAATATCGCATTGTATTGTATCATTAGAAAATCGTAATTAGACAAAATATTTGCACACTTTGAGGTTAGATCAATTCATCTAATTTGTCCATCGATATAATTATTCTATATTCCTATTGCATAAAACGAGCTCGTGTCATTTTAAATAAATTGTTATCCTCTTATCCTCACAGTGTTCAGGTTGTACAGAGAAAAATCTCAGTAGCATTCGTTCCATTTGACTTCAAGCTTGATAAATGGCTTATGTATTTATAAGAGATATTAAATATTTATATTCTAAGATACTTACGCACTCCCTTTGGTAATTGCAAGAACGCTTTGAAGCAAATCGTCATTTTAATAACAAATTATTATTACTTTTTAACATGAAGTCAACTTATTAGCTTAACATTATTTGCTTATCACGAAGCGATAAATAAACGTGTGACGTATGTTTTGGTTTCTTTTTTTTGATAATTGCAAAAGAGGTGGTATATCAATGGGAAGTCTTTATATAAAAAAATGAATTTTTGTGGCCGCAAAACTCGAAAAGTGTTTAATGGGTTGACTCAAAATGTGCATAATTATTTAGTATTTTTTAGAATATAAATAGAAGATATGTTGATTGAGCAACAAACATCCATCCATCCATACATCCAAACTTTCGCATTTATAATATTAATATAGATTAATATATTTTTTTATGGAATAGGGGGCAAACGGGCAAGAGGCTCACCTGATGGTAAGTGATCACCGCCGCCGGTATTGCAGGTGCGTTGCCGG
>DWBA01000472.1:0-13314 GCA_018236825.1 Apodemia zela | reverse complement strand
TTTTAATTTTTTTCTAGATAGTTATTGTTATCTTTTGTTTATATGGCGAAGTAATGAAAACGTTAAATAATACTTCACGCACATTTGCTCTAGGGAGTAGGCAGATGTATAAATAGTGTACCCACGATCAGCCAACAGTGTTAATTTTCATGATTCTCAAATCGGGCATATAATATGTTTAATCGGACAAGTCATGTTTTCCAAAAAAACTAAAAAAAACATTAGGAATGAATTACCTGACTCGGGATATGAACCCACGACTTTATGCGTATAGACTGAGGTTGGTAAAAAATAAAAATAAGTTTATCTTATAGTATGCACTTACACAATTCTTAATCAAAACCATACTTTAAATTACGTTAATGAAGACACTTAGGCTTATGTTATAAAAAAAAAAAAAAAACGTTAATGAAAATCTCCGTTTAAATTGTAAGCGTCGGTGATGTCTGTATAAGCGAGGTTAAGCATAACGCAATGAAGTTATTTTAATAATACTCTAAATTAAAAATTAGGCCATAAAAATAGGAATATTTAAAACTGTTATCACTTTAAAACGAGATCAGCTTGAAATATCTGGTAATAAAACTCGATCCGAAAAATTGAAATCACCGGTTTGTTCTGGCTCCCTTGAAATCTTATTTTTTGTACTTCGGGTAGCGGCGGCGCATTACAATCACAATAGCGATACCGCCGTACCGTTAACGGCTCAACCTTTAGGACCAGTTGCACGACACCAGTTTAAAAATTTATGAATAAAAATTAAAAATAAGACTTTTAAGCAATGAGGAAATTAAGTAGCCTGCTATTTTACGTGTACAAAAAAGTAAAGTAAATATTTTTATGGTACTTAACATTTTCGACTAAGAGAATATTTGAAAGTAATATAATACTGTTGTAATACATTATACTAAGAGTTTTCAAATTGAATAATAACTTGTTATTTATCTAAGCTATCGTTATCCGTCTTTATAAGTGTTTTTATTTCATATGCAGGCATAGGCAGAGTGAGCCACATGTCAAAAGACGCCCCAGTTTACCAGTTTCTCGGTTGTAGAGATAGGTGTTGATCCTCATCGCCACGTTTTGACATCATATTCTAAATTTCTACTGAGATTTCATTTTTTCAGATTTATTTGATGTTTTCGAATAAAACCTCGAAAAACCTTCAGTAACTCCTTTGTACGACTAATAAAGTCAATAGTAAGCCAATAACATAAATATATGACACTAACTGGACAGATATGAGATATTAGACATTTTAACTGTGACTTAAGTTTAAGATGTATCGGTTAACCATCATTGGTAGAACCGATTCTTTAAGCACAAAGCTTTATAAGTAGGTCATTAAATGTTTAGCAATTTGGTTGCATTAGCATAGGGGTTTGTTTCTATGGGGTACGTATTTATAAGATGTGTTCGTGATTGCTCGATTAATATCATCGAATGTCGGGATTGGGATCAATAATGTAGGGAATTAAGAGAAGGCTAATAACAAAGAAAGGTGTCGATAAAAACGTTTAATATATTATTATTTCCCATCATCGCGTCACTTTAATATGAAGGCACTATGAGTTATTAATTACAATACATATTAAAAATGTGCCTCGACTTTTTTATTTACAACAAGCTTCGAAGACAATATTACAATAACATTATATAAAACTTCGTATCTTTGTTACATAATGAAAGTAAGTACGAATTTCTCCATAATTATATATTACGATAAGACTTTACATAAGATTTAATTTGAACTACATCTAAGTAAGTTTACGATTAAAATGCAACTAATTTTTATTAACATATGATATTGACGTTATAGAGGCTACATAAACGTAACGACCGTTACAGAACACCTTGCGCCCTCGTC
Organism: Apodemia zela; assembly: GCA_018236825.1. Classification (NCBI taxonomy): domain Eukaryota; kingdom Metazoa; phylum Arthropoda; class Insecta; order Lepidoptera; family Riodinidae; genus Apodemia; species Apodemia zela. Next base: position 11,447 of record DWBA01000472.1, on the reverse strand, counting down.
GAGTACTTACTTTGGCTACGACAGCTGTATGTTTTTGTTTAAATAGTTATCATATTACCTATCTAAATGCTAATCTATAAATTGACTTGAAATTTACCTAGGAACCAGTAAATCTTAATTAATTACTACTTTTACACAAAGTGCGTGCTTGTTTTGTTTTTTCTTGCCACCACTTTAAAGTTTCTTCTATTTGTTCACGATCCTCAGGAGTCACTTGTATATCTGGAAGCTCTTTTTTGAGATCTAAATCACTAAATTCTTCATCTTGAAGAAATTGATCGGTTTCCTCCTTAAACTGATGTTGAGATAGTATTAAATCTGGATTAATAGACGCTAAATTAAGTTCTGTTTCTTCACCAAAGCTTTGAGAAATATGTTGATGAATAGTTTGTGCATATTTTATTTCGTTTGCAGAAATTTCAGTATCCGTACAGTAGTTTTGCTCAGGAATCACTGTAAATTGTTCAGCTGAATTAGGGAACGTGAAATGTCCATCTAAAGTGTGTGGATGTACATCTTCCGGACCAAGAAGGTCAGATGAAGGTGTCAAAGGTTGACCATTATTATCTTCTTCGTCGTATAGATGTGGTGTTGAAACCAATTGAAATGTTTCTGCAGTTGGCAGATCTATATACGTTTGACCAGCCATTTGATGAATAGAGCCGTCCAAATCATCCTCATCCAAATCTTCATCATCTAAAGCCGGAGAATTCATTGTGTAATAAGTTCTCTCCTGGCTGGTTTCTCTGGGAGAAGAAGATGCTGGTGAAGGAAAAGATTCTAAGGAAGGTCGTGAAAGATTTTCTTTATCACCATGTCCAATATTAAGAAGACTTTCTAAGTTTCTTATATATTCAACAGCCATACGTAGAGTTTCAACTTTACTTAATTTTTTATTGGGACCTCTGTTAGAATTCGCATTTTCAAATGCCGCTGCAACTTCATCGGGAATGTGGCGTCGTAGAGCTGCGAATCCATCATTAACCTGACGCACACGGTTCCTTTCCCGCGCATTTCTTCTTGCAACTGCCAAAGGTGTTGGGGCTCTTGTAACTTCTTCTACACTATTTTCTCGCAGACGCGGTCGTTTAATTATCAAGTTCGAGTTTGGAGATTCAACCGCACGCACTAAAGATGTCACTGAAACTGTGTTAGGTGATTGGATTTTGTTTTTTTTTCGCACAATAACAATATCGCGCCTGACGTTGCATGTTTCATTATTGCTTATGTTTAGAGAATTATTCACGGATTCTTGAAGGACTTGCGCCTTTAATGGTGAGTTGCGGAACACTACAACACCGATGGAACTCATTTTGAAGGTATGAATCGCTGTTTTCACATAACTGTATACTTTAAAATTAGTTTCACTTGAGTAAAATTATAGAATCACGTAGCTTGTTCAGTTAAACTATTATAAGGTTATGTTTAGGTGGCGTTAGGTTGCCAGCCGTCGCGGGAATGGCGCGTGCCGTTCAGCAACACCTGGGGTTGGTCGCGGATCGCGGGGGGATAAACAGGGGTAGATACTTACATTTACTACTTGCACACATGCCCTTTTGAAAGGGCGGAATGGGGAATCGTCGATGTTCAACGAACTTTTGTATGAAATAATAAGTTTATAATTTCATTACTTTAATAATATGCAACTATTTTTTTGACGATTGTATAACGTTTTTTAATAGAAAAGAGCTTATATTTCTTAACTTATAACCATTTGCTACTTATTTGATTGCTTATCTTTTTATCCAAAATTATTTTATATACTTAATAGCATTAAGTTACGCCTTTGTACCATTTTTGTGCAATAAAGTGTTTAAATAAAATAAATAAATAAATACTTACTTATTTGATATTTAAGATGTCTAAGTATTTTAACAACAAAATATTTTTTTATAATGAAATCACTTTTTTAAATTTATTTTGACAAACGGTTTTTATTTTATAATAACATTCGGTATTTTTTATTGTAACAAACGGCAATTCAAATAGAATTCAAAACACAAGGAATAATCTGAAATTGTATACAAAACTTTATTTGAACATTGACAGTTCCCGAATAGTGTAAAGGACAATTATTTCATGGGGTGTCGCACCTAACTACGTAGCCCATGTATTGTATACATGTATTTTGTATGTGTGTGTTTTAATACAAATTCCGAAATAATGAGTTTAAAGTATTTCCCGCTTAAAATAGATTGGATTTTTAAATAAACAATTAACATGAAAGTGACATTTCTAAATAAGGAAGTATAAAGAGAAGAAACATGAAGTTTATGATGTGTTATGAAAAGAAACATGAAGTTATGTGTATTTATGAAAAAAATAATTCGAAGAATGCATGTTGTAATAAACAATGCCTAAAAATAAAAATAAATTACACTTTAATTTATTTACGTTTTATGAATTTATTAACGCAACTGTTACAGCAAATTCAAAATTTGCTGAACTGTTGTCAATTTTCATATACTATAAGAGACAGAGAAGCAGACAACGGGATGATAATACCTCAGTATGCATTCGTTTACTGGCTAACTTAGGTTCAAAATCGGAACTAGACAGTGACGACTACTGATGCAATTAAGGCAGGTAGGACTGTGGTACCAAACCGCGGCGAAACTCTTTCGGTTCAATTCATGCATATTATATTTGCAGCAAAGCAGACAAGGAAAGAAAGTCATCTTTTTATACATAAAGAATTCACTACTTAAGTAAGTCAAAAAATTGTGATTTATAATGAGTTGATTTAATCTAAATGACACTTGCTTTATTACTTTTACATCTGTGTAAGCATGTGTGTGTGTAATCGCCCACGCCAGCTGCCTCTTGCCTTCGTGTTCTGTTGTGGCACGCGCCACTTCTCTATGACTATTATGGTTTGCTTTCATGTGTATAATATAAAAATTTACCGTCGCTATTTTGATCTCTATGTCAATTACATAAAAGTTTATTATTTATTACATTTTATGTAGGCAACAGAAAAGTTATTGCTTATTGTAAAACGTAAATTATATTATCTATAGTTGGTCAAAGTATCTATATTGAATTTTTTTTCATTGGTTGGAGTTACCTTATTGGTTGGTGGCCTTCGGTACTGATGTTTGAGGTCTGGGTCTGGGTTGAAATTTTCAGGTCAAGAAATTCATTTTACTGTCAAAAATTGTTTTCAGCTTTTTTGTACGCGTACAACTAATGCGAGATTGGATGTACGAGTATCTATAGGTAAATCATCTTTCATATCACGAGACCTAATACCGTTGGCTAAACGTTGGTACCTACATTATATTATGTAGTTGTATTTGTGCCAGTCTCTGTTGGACTGAGATTGTATACTTCTACACTTAGATAATATTGTTGAGTTATCACAAAAGGTTAGTTTTAGTAAAAAAATAATACATAAAAACAGCCTTTAACCTCGGTCCATTCGAAATACACTAATCAATTTTAATCAAAATAAATTTTACAAGATATGTCCTCCTCAATGAATTATTGAATTGATTGGGATTATTACAATTTATTTCATCCATGTTAATTAAAACAAAATTTTTAGAAGTGGTTTTAAAACATTTACATATATCTCTATAATTATTTAAATTTGGTTAGATTGCCCTTTGACGTTTCATGTACTAACGAGTCTAGTCGCGAGTTTGGTAAATCGCTGTTTGTAAACAATGAACTGATGAACGTACTAACATTTTTATTAGAAAATTGGTCCATCTAGTCTACATTTAAGTATCTAACTTTTTGTTTTGCGTAATCAGTATCAGTATCGTGTACCTACTGAACACCTTCCTTCAGTACCTATGCACAATCTTTTACCCATAGACTTATAAAAAAGTACTTTTTTATAAGTTACTTTTTTATAAGTGTATGCTTTTACCAGTCAACCTGTATATGTAAACCGAACGACGTATTCGTTAGAAAAAATGTGTTTATTTCTCATTAAGGACTTCTTATTGCTTATTAGTTTCGTTTAAAAATCATAGAAAATAAGAGATTTTTGTAAACAGCTAAGCTCAATAACCAAACAGGGGAACTAACTGTAATGTCGGTAAAAGTGTCGGTGAAGGTTAATTTAGATAAAATACAAAATTATAACGGAACATAATAAGTACGTTTTATACATTCCCTGTGTTGGTCCGGGCTCCTTTGAAAAATAGACCAACTGCCGTTCCGTCAGGTAGGTCGTAAGAGGCGATCGATTGGCTATACTTGTCACTACCATCGTGACTACTAGGTGGTGGTATAATTTCGCGACGTCTCGCCAGGGTATTTGGTACCAGCGCCTTACCTATTCCTGCCGCAGTAGCGTCAGTCCTTGTCATTGTGGTGTTCTGGTTTGGAGGGTGAGGTAGCCGGTAAACTTATGAATGTGGCATTAAGACCTCCCCTCAAGACAGCCATCTTTGGTGTCTATAGGCGATGGCTGTCACTTTTCATCATCTGCTTGTTTGATCTTATGATATAAAAAACGTCCCATAAAAGGCGGGAGAAGGCTTATTGTGTCGGTACCATCTTGACTACCAACGCATATTTTATGATAGTTATCTACTGTTGCGAACAAGTAGTAAATTAGAGCGTCGGATTGAATTTCTGGTTTGGAGGGTAAGGTAGTCGCTGGACTTATGCATGTGGCATTGTCATCCAGCTACATGTTGTCTATAGATAGTTTCTCTTGCCATCAGGAGAGCCATCTGCTTGTTTGCTATCTTCTATACTAATATTATAAAGAGGTAAGATTTGTATGTAAGTATGTTTGTAACGAATTAGCTTAAAAAGTAATGTACCGATTTTAAAAATTCTTTCAGCTTTACAGAGCTACATAAACTAGGAGTGACAAAGGCTACTTTTTACCCGACTGAGCAAAGATAATTAATAATTGTGCGCTTATTTTACTAGTTTTATGTAAATTTTATTTTATTTGTGGTGTGCAATAAAGCATTAAATAAATAAATAAATAAAATAAATTCTTTTTTTATTATCAAAAGATTCATAAGTAAGTCATCATAAAATTTACATGAGCAATCCAGTTGTGTAGATGTTAGTATTAAGGAAGCTTAACTTTTATTTCGCTGTGGCTCAGTCACGAAACCTACATGTTTAATACTCATTTTCTTTTTGTGACTTAGCCAAAACGAAATTCTACGTCTCTGCCCTGGCTTATATGTGAAAGACTGTGCTTACACTGTATTTGTACAGCAATCTATAACACTATACAGACATTATTATTCCCAATAAATCACTTTATATATTTATCTCACTGTCACGGTGTAAATGAAACCACATTTAAGGATCGAGCACACTGAGATGAGCCGCTTAGCAACGAAAAATTTTAGCATAGCTCATTAGGACGGGCCGCAGCAGACTGACCGCATTTCCGTATTTCTTTCCAAACTTTATTCACCTTTGTTGATTGTTGATCATCATAACGTACACCTTGCAAATAATATTGCTCTTTAAAGCCTTGAATTAAAATAATTAATCGTTCTTCATTAATGCATAATTACGCGATTTTATAAATTAAATACTTTAAACACTGAGGAATACATGCGCGCAATTCCGCTCGTCATAGCACACTGGAGACGGGGTGCCCGGTGCAGCGCGCTGGGGCGGGCCTCCATAGCATTCACCGAAATCCGCCGCGCAATGTTCCGCCCCGATGCGCCTCGCATTAGTATGCGATAGTTCATATAAAATGTTTATAAGCGATATGGGCAGTTTTTTGCGATGCGGCCCGTCCCAGTGTACTCGATCCTTTAGAACACAATGACAGTAGATCTACACTAAGTTACTTGATATTATAACAATTATAATATTGCACTTTTTTATTTAACGTAATATATAATTATGTTAGTTCGTAATAATCTCTTAATGTGCTTTTGATTGTATTGATCATAATTCATAAGTTATTATAATATAAAAACTTATACTGTCTTTTAAACTATTCTAAGAAAGCTGCATAAACACTTCCACAATATGTATTCTTTGTCGCATGGCTCTGAACTCAATATGGTGTTTCTCAAGGATTGGTTTTAGGGCTGTTGTTCAAACTTATTTATGTACACATATAGAATGCTTCTATCTTACCTTTATTGTAAAATAGTTTTGTTTGTGTTGTAACAATAACTGGAGAACTTAAAAAAAGTTTATATTAAAACACAGATATTAATGACATAAAATTTATATATTACACAATTTACAATTAGGAATTAGGATGTATTTAAATATTTCATAGTTTTAACATTATTTAGTTAAAATATAATTTTATAATCTAAAATTACTAATTTAAAAAACTTATAAAATAAAAATTAAATTACATTAAATAATTTCTAGTTAACAGTAACTAAATCAAAGTGTTAATATTACATATGAGTATTTAGAGTTAATTTAATTGGTGTTATATATACATACATTATTTTTATTATTCGCCCGCATTTTTTGTATATATTAATAAATATCTAATTAATTTACAGCAAGCGTATTAAAAAATACGCTATATTTGCTTGTAGATTATATTTAATAGTTAATTTGCCATTAAAGTTTGTATATCTTATTAATACTTTTAATAAGTTTGATTAATTAAAAGTCGTATGCAAGGAAAGTTAGTAGTTTTGTTTAAAACTTAATATTTACAGTACAGTAGATGCAATTTTATACTAAAATAAATAATTGAAAGTTAATTAAAGATATTTAGGAAATAAATATTTTTGTGTTGTAACATTTTGCATTTATTTAAATTTCATTTCAATAATTACAATGGTCTGTAGCACTATTTTTTATAAAATTAAATAGTAGGAAAAAAAGGTAAAAAAAATTAAATAAAAAAAAGTTTAGTGCGATTTACATAATTTTAAGTGCCTATGGTAATATTTATTGTGTTATATTGACATTTTACAATTAATTATGCGATTGTGGTTTCAGAAAAAAACCAATATACTCGTAGTTTATTATTATTAAAATAACAATTACCATTTCCAGGGGTTGGTGCATGTTTTATGATTTCTGTGCAAAAACTTAAAAATATATTTTTTTTCTACTTCAAAGTATTGTAGATAACACATGTATTAGATTGATATCATTGTGTAGTATGTGTAGTGTTGCAGATATATGTAGGCTGGTCAGTGCCGGGGCTGCTCGACAACGCTAAAAATACTTTATTCGCCATTTTTGCCATGTTTCTCTGTTTGTCTGATTGCAGAAGCTGTGGTGACCGAGAATCATGAAGATACCTCTCCATTGTAGAAATAAATCTAAATATAAGCAAATCGTAAATTAATAATCACCACCCACAATAAATAATACGCCAAATTAATTCTAGCACATTCCATTTGTATCCTCAAACTGATTTCCTCCGATGGATGCAACAGTGTGCATTCTTGTACTAGAATGTAAACTAGTGGGAGATAATACTGCATTTTTTTCACGGCAGAGTGCACCACTAGCGGAAACGTTAAACAGTTCTTACCGTTCCTTTTCACCAAATCCTTTTCTCCTTCAAACTCGCATCACGTTCTCGAAGCAGTTTTTTTTAAATCGTATGATCGATGAACCTTTAATAGGCCGTAGAATGTTATATTATTATATTTAAAACAATTTAGTTCTCTTTACTAGTCTTTGCTTGAAACGTGATGATTATATTATACTCTTCACATTAACTACAAAGATCTATTTACGTATAACGATTACAATGACAGCGGTTTGTTTGGCTAATGGCGCCCTCTGCGCTGAGTTTTGCTTAAAACCTCCTATTTTCAAAATCGTTTCAGTAGTTCTAGAGATTACTTTCTACAAACTTTACCTCTTTATAATATTAGTATTCCACAAATATAAGCAAATGTTTTAACTGAGCCGTTAACTTGTCCTTCTTAGTGACTATACGCGGTAATTTGTATCTGATTTTTATACTTCGTGTTTTTATCTAGTAAGTGAATGGCAAGATTGGCAACATCGAACCTCTTGTATAATTATTATTTATATGGAGTGTTAGCGGAATGAGCGCCCGATTGATTGCATTTATATTATTTTGATACAGATGTAGTAGTACAATTAATAGATAATTTTATTATGCATTTTATTTTACGCTTTTTATAAACATAACACTTTACTGAAATTTATGTTTCTCAGCTAGGGTAGCCAAAAGCCCCGTATTTTACGCTACAAAAATTTAGAATCCCGTAATTATTGAAAACAAATATGACACCCGTATTTTTACAAATTCCATCTTGGTTAGCCAGCGCTGCTAAATAACAACGTTTGTTTTGTCTGGCCGAAGCTGTTTGACTTTTAATTCGTTCATTCGTGTGTTTAACATGTAAAGATTTTTTATTTTTGTCTTGCAAAATGCAGATTTTTTAAGGCTGTTTTCTATGCCTAGAAATATAAATTTAAAAATTAAAGATTTTGTTATAAAATAATGCTGCTTTAATTTTCTCCCGTAAAAAATCTAAAAGCCGTATTTTAGATGCGGGTAACCCTTAAATCAATAAATGGGAGGTGGCAACCCCATTCTCAGCTGTAAAATGCTCATCAGTTTGAATCACAAGCGATAAAATACCGCCACACGGTGCGTGTGTGACAGAGACGATGCTATTCAAAGCTGAAATCTTAAAAACTTTTATTTATAATTGCGCTAGTCAATTAGATAGAAATAGAACCCGCCCCGGCTTCGCACGGATTATCCATGGATTATATTACCCATATAAACATTCCTCTTAAATCACTGTCTATTGATGAAAACTGCATTAAAATGCGACGCGTAGTTTAAAAGATCTATGCGAACATACAGAGGAAGCGACTTTGTTTTATACTATGTAAAGATTTTAAGTGACTGCAACATTGCCATACCCTTAAAAGAATGAGTGGTAATTAGATTGTTATAGAACATTGGTAATCGTCGTAATTTACTGTTTAATTATTTAAAGTCCACTACATCGACAGAATTTATACAAACATAAATTCTGTCGATAGAATTAAAATATTAAACATTGTCCAAATCCAAAGATAAAGCTTTTAACGAAGCCTTTTCACTGCCTCTTAAATATTTATTAATTGTAACACTACATAATTATAAATTTTCACAGTTATGTTTAGAAACTCAATGTATACTTTTTTAATTATATAAATCATTAAGCATTGTTATTATTCTTTTCAATCAGGAAGATAAATTTGTTGATGTTTCGGAATTTTCAGATTATTTTTAAGGTAATGCCATGACCTCAAATCATGATATATTGCAATAAATAAACCTATCCACCACCACCTATTGTGGGACCTAGTATCTTCGGCTAATCGTGGGTGCACTGGTTGTACCTCTGCCTACCTCTTCGGGGAAATGGGCGTGAAGATACTTTTTTTTTTTCTTATTTAATCCTTTGTGTATTTTTTGTAAGTATATTTTCTTTGCACTAATTGTAATGTCATATTATCCAAATGTTACTTAACTAACACCCATATCACAAGCAAATGTATTGTTTACTTTGGGATTGGATTATCATATATTAATTAACTTTTTTATGAATAAAATTTCCTTAGACAGACCGCAATAATATAACTGCGTCGAAAAATATATCCATCCATTTGTTCTAAAAATCAACAACCTAGTAAGCCTACAGATTGAAAGAGTTAAAGTGTCAAAAAACTCAGTTACTTAAGCACATTTTTTACTGAAAAATATTTATTATAATAATTATTCTGCCCATTTCGAAAAGTACTATTTGAGTTTTTGGCCTTGCTTTGTTAGAAAAATATAAATTTATGTCTTAGAACGCGCTTGTGTGTATCTGTACTAAGTAATGATTATTCATTGCTTTCTCTTAAATGCAGTTTTCTAATAAAATTACATATACATTGTTTGATTAAAAAACTCCAAACGATGTTATGTAGCCCCCACAAAGCCATTCCTAAAATTGTTCATAAATACAGTCCCGGAAAGGTCAATTTCTTTAATATGTGACCAATTATCATGTTTGTATTCGTGGCATTACAACCTTATTACTGTATTTAGTTGATTACGGATTTTTATATTCCTGTATTGTGAAATGAACATCATTTCATATTGTGATCATGTGAGTGCAAAATTTTTATTAGTTTACCCAGTTTCGTTGACTTTTCGTCAATAAGGGCAGCAGAAATTATGAATTAGTTCTGCATAGTCCATGAGCAGTATTTTTTAGCTGTAGTTCTTTATTATAAACTTTTTTTATTATTTTAACATTTATGAAATTCAATCGTTAGTTAATTTCTAACAATGAAATATTTAATAAAGAAATCATAAAATTATTCGCCTTTGATTTATCTCTTACTAGCGACCCGCTCCGGCTTCGCACGGGTACAATATATACATATAAACCTTCCTTTCCTCTTGAATCACTCTATCTATTAAAAAAATCCGCATCAAAATCCGTTGCGTAGTTTTAAAGATATAAGCATACATACATAGATACAGACAGACGCGGAAAGCGACTTTGCTTTATACTATGTATAGATTTATATTGAAACTCGAGGTGTATGTGTTTGTAAATTTAATTGACTCAGAATTATTTTAAAAGTATAAAAGAAAAATAAAAAATACAATATACAGCTAATCTATGCCATTAGCGCAGAAGCTACTTTTTCCTGAAAAAAATGCATCATGGCATTTTAAATGAATATTTGGTCTTTCTTTAGAAAATTAGACGTTACGTTAGAAAAATTTTTTTCATCTATTAAGACTATATTAATATATAATACAATATATCTTAATATTTGGTTGAAACTATAAGGGTTCCTAGTTTATTTCGGAACGCTAATAATCGGCTTAGACAAAGTTACATCCTAGCGAAACGATATCTACATTCGTCATCGTCAACAGATGTCGCGATCGTTGTGTTCAAACAATTTACTTTATGGGTTCATTGCGAATCATCATAACATTGTCTACCCACTTGCGATAACGATGACGATCGACCACGTGATTTAGCGCGGCTTATGTTACATTTTATTTTACATTACATTTTATTACGAGTATTTTCTAATTTCGTTATCGATTTTATATTGTTACTGTGTCTAAGCCCCCTGAACTATGTATGAAATGTGAGAAATTGGGCTGTGTCATTAAATACGTAGAAATATACTTGCTTAATCAGCAAGTATATTTCTCAGCACAGTAATCTCAGTGCGCATCAATGTCGGTCCTGCAGCCCTAGAAGAGTGGCATAAACCCAATACCCTAATGGATGGTTACTTTGACAGCTAACTACAAAGGTGTGGAAATAGTACCTAAAGAGAGACATATAGCATCGTAGAATTTTTTGTAGATCTTTTTAAGATGTACAATTACGTAGTACATTATTTTGATCTATCTCGTAAAGTTTAGCCAGCATTTGCAATGTAAGCTAGACCTGTGTAGATCGATCATTTGGCGAAACCCGGGTCGATCACGACCCACTCTAGTAGTGATCGGGTTAAAATGA